>BSBM01001282.1:2525000-2829455 GCA_027924585.1 Larix kaempferi | reverse complement strand
GCATTGATGATCAGGTGGATCATGCAGCAGGATGTTGCAGTGATGATCAGGATGATCATAGATGACGAGCTTCAGGATGTTGCTCCAGATGACATGCAGCAGGATATTGCAGTGATGATCAGGATGATCATAGATGACGAGCTTCAGGATGTTGCTTCAGATGACATGCAGCAGGATGTTGCAGTGATGATCAGGATGATCATAGATGACGAGCTTCAGGATGTTGCTCCAGATGACATGCAGCAGGACGTTGCAGTGATGATGATCAGGATGATCATGGATACATCAGGATGATGTATGGTGAGTATCAGGTTGATACTCTGTGGCCGTGGATCAGGTTGTGCAGATGAGCATGTAATCCGGTGCCCTGGGAGATTTGCAGATGGTCTTTCGAGGTTTTGCCTATGGCATGTAATTCGGTGCCCTGGGACATCTGGCAAATGCTCTTTCAAGGTTTTTCTCTAGGAGGACATGTAATTCGGTGCCCTGGGAGATCTGCAGATAGTCTTTCGAGGTTTTGCCTATGGCATGTAATTCGGTTCCCTGGGATATCTGGCAGATGCTCTTTCGAGGTTTTGTCCTATGGCATGTAATTCGTTTCCCTGGGAGATCCGATAGGTTGGGCTGTGTGCCCGTAATCAGTCCTGGGATGCTCTTGCGAGGTTTTGCCATGACCACATGTAATTCGTTGCCCTGGGAGATCCTATAGGTAGAGCTGTGTGCTCGTAACAGCCTGGGATGCTCTTGCGAGGTTTTGTGGTGAGGTCACATGTAATTCATTGCCCTGGGAGATCCTATAGGTAGAGCTGTGTGCTCGTAACATCCTGGGATGCTCTTTCAAGGTTTTGTGACGCACGTAAAAGTCCTGAGGATTCCACAGTATGGCTAGTGATGATGAAGACCTGCAGGTGGTGGGCCTACATCCAGTATGAAAAAGGACTGGCTCTGTAGAACTTCCTATGACGAGTAGATTCAGAGATTGATTGAGATAGCAGCAACAGTGACGATGATGATGACTCGATGACGATTATCCAGTGTCGATAATCCAGAGAAGATGACTTGTGCTAGAAGAACTATGCTGAGAAATAGCTTCCTAGTTAAGAGGGAGTGTTGATGTATATGTAACTTCGGAATGTATTTCAAATATATGTATATTGTATTCCTATAGAGATGGTATTATTCCTCTATAAGGAAGTGTCGTCATTTATATTGTAAGTGTCGTAACTTATACTTGATGGGTTATTAGACCACCTTATTTGGGGTCGGCCCTGTATAAGTCATGTGGGTCAAAGGGTTATTACACCACCCTATTGGGGGTTGGCCATGTGGGTCAAAGGGTTATTAGACCACCCTATTGGGGGTCGGCCCACTCAGCATTATGTTATGTGGTAAAGTTTGAGCCTACATGAGTTAGGTAAAAAGGCAAGTCAAGTCAAGTATAAATAGAGTGCGGGAGGCACTCTATTTGCTCACTCACTTCTCACACATGCACTCAAGGAGGAGTGGCGCACTTATGGAGGAGGAGGATCTGCTGCTAGGTTATGGATATCTCTCTTGGTTGGTTGTATCATTGCTCCATCTATCTCTGAGGAAGTTATTGGGGTTTTTCACCTTTATGGTTTTCCCCAAGTAAATATTTGTGTCTCTTGTGTGCTTGCATTATTGTCTCCATGATTGATATGCTGTAGATATGCTGTACATGTTGTTCTCTCAGTTAAGATCCTAAATCATATTGAAGTAAATTCAGAAAATCTAACAGGAGAGGATCCTAGAACTGGATACCAGGACCAAGTCCCTAAACCCTAGATAGGTTATTTAATATATATTTATAAATTATATATATTAAATAAACCAAGTATTATTTATAAAACAAATCACATTATAAACCAAATTCCATCATTAAATACCATAACATATCATATGCATCGAATAGAGATCAAGCACTCATATTGTCTATGCAAAAATCATACCAACGTTAAATCTCTAAAAAGACAACCTTGAGACATAAAATGCTCTCATGCTAAAAGCTGAGTCACGCACATCCAAACGCTCGCGATATCGTGACTGCCTGTTTCAACGCAAAGTTAATCTCTGTAAAACCTATATATATATATATATATATAAACATCAAATCAAAGGACCTCGGTCATCAATCAAAATATTGATGCTCTCGACATGAGAGATGGATGTTACACGACTTGTGGAAGTCGTAAACAGTCAACCAAGTCTACAATAAAAGCACTATGTCACAACTAAACTGAATCTGCAGGGTTCATGTTTGTCATCATCAGACATATAGGGTCACACTTTAAGTGTTTGACAAGGATCAAATCCCCTTGAGACCAACTCACGGACTGGGCAAGAAGCGAAAGATTCGCTGCTGGCATGGAACACATTCAAAACAAGTAAATGTAGGAAACATAAAAGAAATAGGAAAATGGTATGTGATCAAATCCTGTAACCAATAAACATCCATGGTCATCAAACCCATATTTTCTCATACAAATGCATACATAGAAATCAAGCTTTATACATAGTAATGTAATGCATCAAACAGAGTATGCATTTATAATACACAGTCAATATTTAAAACAAAGTATAAATGCCCTGGGAAAAGGACTGTGATTACTTTTCAAGGAAATTCGATTTACACAAAACCTTCAACCAAAAATAGAGTTCAAATCCATAATAATCTATAGGATAAAAGCATAAATGATTTTCTCTTATAACCTAGTACACAAACACATAAATATTTGCTAAAATGCCTTGAAAGGATTAGAGTATTTATTTAAAACAGTAAGCATTGGTATGAGCTAGTATTCAAACTTTATACATCAATTTATGAGTTACACATTCAAAACCCTAGTGGGGGCAGAGTTACAATGTAAATCGAAACAGGGTAAACCCTGCTAAGAAAAACACGACTCACTAAAACCCCTTGTATCTCCATTGTAAGCGTAGCCATGTCGGTAATAAGAACACCATGTCGGTAATAAGAACACCAAACAACAAACAAGAACCGAGACCTCTTCAAGGTCTCTTCTCCACAAAGGAAAGAGAATCCATACGGGATCCATGAGCTTACCCGAAGACCAGAAGTCGAATCTGAGAGCAACGTTGGCAGCTCCAAGCCATAATGTGCCTGCACAAGAACCTCACACATAGAAAATAGGTCAAATGTTAGTATCAATATTTACAATACATAGATGCATAAAAAAAACAAATCCTACACTTGAAGCATATCGATACCTGAGTAAGAGTAAGACACCTCCATTGAAACCCACGAGATCAAACCTGAGACCAAGAGCGCAACTCTAGTTTTTTGCAAAGAATTTCCAAAAATGGTGCAAAGAGAAACCCTCGGCTTCCATCTCCCACAGCAAAATCGAAATGACCAAGTGAACCTTCTCGAAAGGGAATCAAAGGAGAAAACCCTACCTCATGTGCAAAACGTAAATGTTATGCCAGAATGGAGGCTTACCATTCACCTCATGTATTCCCATCACATGGGATGCATTAAATATGAACCTACCTCCACTATCATATTTTGGTTGTATAGTTTGTGTTTGCATAATTCCCAACGTTTAATACAAAGGCGCATTCGTTACATGGTATTAATTTTACATAAGTTTCAACATTTAAATCCATAAGCCATCACAACACCTTCGCTATGTATGGACATGGCATGACCAGAGTCAGGGCTTGGTCTTGCCATAAAGCTTTGTTTATAAGTTTTATGTTGGGTATTTTCACTTTGCATGGGCCTTTTGTAACCAACATTGGGGCTTGGTCCCCCCATATGGCATTATGACCATATTGTGGTATAGTATAAACTTGGATTGTGTATGTCCCTGCTTAAAGAACTTAGGGTATGTTATAAACTGGTCTTATGCCTTTAAAACATAGTATAGGCCAAACCAATTACCTGCAAGAATCAAAGGAAATAATAATTTGTTAGCTTGTGAAAGCTAAGTAAAACTCAGGCGGATATGGATCAAAAATCCTCCCATAGAGATTTGACCACTGATAAGTCAATTCCAACATGAGACAAACAATGTAAAACAAAGCATATGATCACTTACAGTAAACATACTTTTAATATCATTATGACTTAGAACAAGTTAAAAGACCAAATTGTGCTATGATGGATAAAATATCATAAGATAGATAATCTTCTTTAGAAGATATGTCAATACATTAATGGAAGCAATCACATACATATCAATCAAAGTCTATAAGACGAAAGTCTAGTTAAAAACAACATTTCAAACTTTACATTGATGATAACAGAGTAACAGATCACTCGAGAAGCAAACAAGTGTAATTACCAATAATTACTCAGTGTTGAAGTTAATTTAAATAATCATGTGTTTTTACGATAGATTAGACCCTTATAAAAATAAATTTTAGGGTGTATTTTGAGGGACATTACACTTTGATTTGCATATCTATGGAAAAAGGATTGATTTTCATCCCCAAACTCAAGCCAAATTGCTCTGCTTTTTATACACAAATCTGCCTCCTGGTCTCTAAGAATTTTGCTTTTGGTGTCCTCCAGAACTGCTAACTTTTGTAGTTGCTCAACAATCATTGAAGTCTTTGAATCATAGCTACTGAAAATGTCATCAATATTGTTCTCAGTTACCTTTAAAATTATGTCCTTGTCCTTTAATTTTTTGATAGACCAACTGATCGCCAACTTATTACCAAACTCAACGAAAATTTTGCAAACTAATGGCTTGGAGTATGATCCATAGAAATATCATACTTTTTCCATTTGTTTTTTATAAGGCTTATGAAATCCGAATCCTTTAACCAATATGGAATGAATTTAAAGGGTGTCAGAGACTTTTCCTCTCCTCTATCCAGCTGAATAATAATAGGAAAGTGATATGATCCTCCTCCAGTTACCCTCCAGACTCTACTTCTTTCAATCCTTTGTAACAAAGTTCCTATCAATATAAATTTGTCCATCCTTTTTGCAATTGTTGCCCACCTTTCCCTTTTATTAATCCAAGTTGGTTTAAGTTCAGTTGGCTCTAAATATATCAAATTCAAACTTTCCAAATGATACTGGAAAAAACCAATTAGTTGATCTATTCTACTTCAAGGACCCCAAACCTCATATTTGCTTATGGTAAAATTCAAGTCTCCTGCAACTATTATATTTTTTCTTTTAATATATTTAACTGAAAAAATCTTCTCTAGAATTCATGTTTTTATAAGTAAGGCCCATAAACATTTAAAATTGTAAACTGTAAGTTTAATTCCATACTATGGAATGACATCCTAGACCTAACTCCATAGAGAATGAATTCATAAGAACTAATTTGTCTTTCCATCATGTCAGAACCCTCCCCGAAAGTTCTTTAGCATCCATCCAAGTGAAATATCAACCCTTGAAAAATACTTATAAGCTATATATTAATGATTTCCCACCATGCATAGTTTCTTGAATTAACAGAATCTCGGGATTATACTTTTCTACTAGTCTACCCAGTGCCAGTTTTTTATGGGGACTTGCTAACCCTCTTATATTAAAAAATAGAATTTTCATTTATTAAACCTAGTCTTAGGTTGATATTTAAGAGCCTATTTCATAATCTGAGAAACCTTATAACTAACAACTAGATCTTTCTAAGTATCATCCCCAAGATTCAATTTATTCCCAAACGAAGGAGAGAAAAAACCCATCCCACACGGCCCTTTAAATCCATCCATCCTAAATGAGCATTTTGATCTTAATGCATATGGGTTATTGTCATCCCATTTGATCTTTGTTTGAACAGATTTAATGGATGTAAAATCTTTTTTTTTAAAGCAAAAGAGAGACACTTTATATATTACAAACTAGCAAAAGATTACATTTCAGACATCTCGCATAACAGTTCTGAATAAAGGGATTCCAAATAGAAAGATTCCCAAAACTACTATCAACCTCAAAAAACCTACAGAGAGCAGCACTGTTTGATAACCAGGAAAACCGACATAGATATGACCCAGTCTTGGACATTGATGTTCCATTATAGCACAACGTCCACAAAAAACTAAATACCTAGCAAGACTAACATAACCAATCGACTCGATACTTAGGCCTAGATTGAAAAAAACTAACATATTCTACTGTCTTAAGTAAAGTTTTATGACCCCCCCACAAAACTTGTCAAGAACCATTGTTAACTAGACAGGCGATTTTCATCAAACTGAATAGTAACCTTTTGCTCTAAGGTCAACTTCGGCAGGTTACTTGTGTCCGCCCTGCCAGCTAGGGCATTAGCTTGTATATTCGACAGGAATGAGACCCCAATATGTTCAGCAATTGCATCCAATTTCATGTGCATGAAACGAGAGTCTTCATCATGGTCTTTGAATTTCTGCAAACAGGAAATAAAATCAGTCGTTCCTTCCACATATTGAACTATCATGGTCTTTGTGACCTAGTATAGCACCAACGCGCGGTTGTATAACGCCATTCTGCCTCTAGTATTACCAGGATCCTGGATCCAGTTCGACATATCTATCACCTTCGGTAGGGGTTGTTCCTCCCCCACTCTAAGCCATAGGTTTTCCTCCATCTCCTCAATTTCCCTTTGTGTTTCCTACGGTACCATACTGCAAAAAAAGGTGGTCGTGGCCGTTGCCCGCCGTTAATCCTGAGTTGTACCTCACTAGTCCTCTAGACCTACTCGCGTCAGTTGTCCTCTACGAGAAATAATCTTCTATCCCTTCCTTCCGATGTCTGACCAGAGAAGAGAATCCAGGATCACAAGGAAGGAAATTGAAGTTGCAGAGCTATGGAGTGAGTGTGTAAATAAGCATAGTGAATGGGGTTTAAAAGGAAAGGCTCCACTTATTTCCATAATGGCAGACCTTCCATTTATGGCTCTAGTAGTACTCCCATAGTCCTCGGTGGCCTTGGCATGCTTCATTTCTTGGATGGTATTACGACGAATGCATTTGTCATCCTCTTCGCACACCCCCATATCCTGCGATGATTATCATAAGCTATGGAAAATGATGGAGCATTCGTGTTCATTTATATTTTCATAAGGTCAAGGATCTTCCTGTCCTTCTAATAATGTGGATGCTTTAGGGCATGACAACACACTGATCGGATTCAGGACCTCGAGGCCAGAAAGTAGGTTTGGGGCCCTCATTTCCTCTCTTTCTACCTGCATGCAGTCTTCCCAACACGTTTCCTCGAGCGTGTCATCTAGTGCGCATTCCCATCCATCAGTATTGCGTTCTGATCCTTGGTTGGTGAGATGATCTGCCAGGTTGTTTCCTTGGTAGAGAACATGATGAAAAGTTATGACATTAACTGATGACAAGATTTATCTAAGGCGGAGTGTGCAGTAGGCTATATGCCAGGATAGCATCACCTTGGCAGCTTGGGAACCGTGGTATAATTTGGCAGCAATCTGGAGCACCAGCTGCGAGTCTCCCTCAATTTGCAGTCTTGTGTAGCTACGTATTCTAGCCATGCATAGACCTTGTAGAAGAGCTTCCATTTTGGATATGATTTTGTTTCCAGACCTAAGTAGCCATAGAGAATACCCACCACCTTTCCCTTCTCATTGCAGAGAGATCCTCTGTAACCTGCCTTGCCTTGGTTTCCTTTAGAAGCGCCGTCGAATTTCAGCTTTATCCATCCAAGAGGTGGCAAAGTCCAGGCAATCGGACTATCAGGGGTGCGCTTGCTGCGTTGAGTACGGTCGATGTAGATAGGGATATTCTGCACTCCCCAGGTACGCATGAGAACTTTCTCATTTTCTAGAATTTGCATATCTTGCTCGTTCCATTGTGATAACGATAATGTTTCATGAATCACTCGTCTAATTTGATTCCATGCTACTTGTTTTATTTGACATCTTCCTGTGAAAATTCTTCTATTACGCTCCTTCCAAACTTCCCAGAGGAGGAAGCCTGGGAACAAGTGCCAGATACAGTTAGGTATTTGGCCCTGGAAAGGTTTGTCCCTCAATTCCTAGATCAAGGCTTCATGGTTTGTATGGACTCTATCGGTTATGCAAAAGATCTATGCTCTTCGATCCCATAGGTTAGAAATGAAACTGTAAGCATCGAGAAGGTGTGCAATGGTTTCATTGTTATCGCCACACATGATGCAAAAGGAGTGTCCTGTAATGCCCCTTTTCATTAGGTTGTCCCAAGTCAGAATACGACCTTTGAGGACTAACCGTAAGAACAGGGTTATTTTAGGCCATAAGTTTTTGTACCATAGTTTCGATGTTTCTCGACCCAAATCTTGGTCCTTGGTCACATTTTGTAAAGGTAAGATTCCTTGATCGTGAACATATCCTTAGTGGAATATACCCATCGAATAATATCGGGGCCCTCCCGGAATTTTATTATCCTTTGACAGATATGTTCATAGATCATGTCCCCTTCCTCAATGCCATAATCGTCTCTCCACCATTCAATCGGTTTCCATTTGCGGAATCCTCTATCATCACACTCCCCATGCCAATAGTGATTAACTGTCCTCCAGCTATGTTCCTGAATGAACTGAGGAACTTGTATATTTGGCGTTATATTCTGGAGAGTTGGTTGTTGTTGCTAGGAGTCTGTCCATAAATTGGTCGATGAGCCTTCTCTGATTTCCTAGAAACTATGTTTTTGGATTATAAGTTTCCAAGCCCACTCCATTTTCCATATCTGGGATCCTATCTCCGACCCATCATTTCTTATTAAGTTTTGTTTTGGAATGTCCGGAGCGTACTTGATGCACCATAAACTTTCCCACGGTTCATCGGTATGGGTAATCCATACCCACCACACTTTCGCCCCATAGATTGTCCTGAGTCTTTCAGGATCACGCAATCCTAGACCTCCATCTTTTTTAGGTTGACAGAGAGTTTCCCAGTCCAGGAGTGGCCACTTGCGATGATATTTTGTGCTTCCCCATAGGAAGGATCTTTGGAGACTACGAATTTCTTTCATCACTAACTTTGGAGCTTCCAATACTGAAAAAATATACATTGGCATAGCATGTAATACAGATTTAACTAAAACCAATTTGCCAGGGAAATTTAGAGCACGCAACGTCCAACCCGACAATCTTTCCTTCATTTTATTTAGGAGCTCTTCCCATGAAAACTTTTTCAAAACAGAAATTGATAGGGGTGCTCCAAGGTATTTGGAAGGAAGGGAGCTCCGTTGGAACCCCAAAATACAGAGGATATTTCTTTGGGTAATAAGAGGGGTGTTGAAGAAAAAAAATTGAGATTTATCCTCGTTTATTTTTAGCCCGGAAGCTTTGATGAAGATGTTTAAGCCTTTCTTCAATTGTCTAGCTTCCTGTGTTGAAGAGCGACCCATGAGGAGTGTATCATCTATGAATTGTTGATGCATAAAGGTTTTTTCATAAGGAGGAAAACATAGTCCTTTGAGGGTCTGTGTATTCACCATATGAGAGATAAGACGACCCAGACCCTCATTCATCAAAACAAAGATGACAGGGGATAGAGGGTCTCCCTGTCTGATGCCCCACTATGGTTTGAAAAAATTTGAAGAGTTTCATTTATAAGAATGGAGAAGAAAGATGACGATGTCATATTTTCTATCCAACGAATCCAGCTGTCTCCAAAGCCAAAAGAATTCATTATCTCCTTCATGAAATTCCAGTTGAGCTTGTCATAGGATTTTGACAAATCCAGTTTCAACATCATTCTGTCCTTCTTGGTCACTTTGAGGGAATGTAAAAATTCGTGAGTTGGAATTATCCCATCCAAAATCTGTCTCCCTTCCACAAACCCTGATTGCTCATGAGAGATCAGAATAGGAAGGAGGGGTTTGAGATAATATTGGAGTATTGCTCGAGACACTACCTTTTGTGATTCCTGAATGAAATACATAAACTCATAAAGGAGAGGAACTTACCCACTTGTCCCACAAGCATATACATAAACTCCCAATTGTTTCATGCAATTGTAAAATAAGGGCATACATAAACTCCCAAAGGAGAGTAACTTTACCTACATTGAATGTATGAATGAAATAACTTGCACTAAAGCCATGAAATAATTCTAGTAGATAACAATAAGATTGTAACTACACATCCAATATCCTCTAAGAAGCACCTCATTGTTCACACATTTCAAATATGAGTGTACTACTTTGGTGAAAGAATATTCCAACCATCAAAACCCAAGTTATCATGAATCTAGGCATTGAGCATCATTATTAGACTTCAGTAAATTTCAAAAATGTTAAATAGCTTCTCAAGGTTTCCTTTTTTCAGCTAGAATAAGTGAAGCACTTTTTTTTCCTTAAAATCAAGGAAGGAAGATTTTTTTCGATATTACATTCATTCCTTCCCTTATTTGGCAGGGTGATCACTAATATCCCCAAAATTCTTTGAAACTAAGCCAAATATAATAGTTAAGATAAAATCTCATCTTCCACAATAAGATTAAAGTGAACCCTATACATCTCTAAGAAACTCCTGAAAATGTAGATTTAATGCCAGCTACTAGCAATGATACTATTCAAAGATTAAAGTAGCCCCTTTACATCTCTAAGAAACTCTTGAAAATATAAGATTTAATGCCAACTACCAACAAGGATACTATTCAAAGATGGATAATAGGCCAAATCATAAATATTAAAGGCACTGACAAACAAACATGTTTCCTTTCACCGACTTTATTAGACCAATTGTGAATCAAGAATAAGTGTGAAACTAGATCTAAAAATGAACCCTCTTTTAGATAAGAATGTTTCAATATCTTGAAATTCTTACCAGAGAACAACACTACAAGTAAATATCACAGAATTTATTCCCCAATAAATTTGAGGTGCAACAATCGCATAGAAAATAGAATAAGATGAGACTAGAGAGCCATTTTGGAATGAAGAATGTTGGCATGGGTCCAAAGCGCACAAGTGCGGTACAGCCAATGATGAAAGGGTGATCGACATGAGCAAAGGACTGGTCACAAAGTGTAAAAGAGCCGACAAATGTGGAATATTTGGATAAGTTAGTTAGTAATGGGTCATTTGGACCAATTTGTAACGGCCAAGTGAGCCTATAAATAGGAGTAGAATTGTAATCCTAAGGGCATCGATCTATTTCTATATCGATATTCTATCTTTGGCATCCAATTTTGTCCCTTTTACATGATAGATCTAGCATGTTTTGGAGATAGTCTTTTTTATTTCTCGGATCGCAACTATTAGTCTGAGTTTGTATTGGTTCTGCGATATGTATTCCGGAGAAATCTGCGATGTATGAGACAAGTTGATGAATAATGAGAAGGATGGATTGTGCTATGTCTTTGTCTTTTTGTATTGCAGTGTAATTGAATGTGAATGATCGCAGTACTTAATGGTTCAATATGTTTATGAATGAAATCGCAATTAGGTTATGATCTCTTAAGTATGCTTCGATAATCTGTCACTACGTAGATCTGAATAATTTGTCAACTGTGAGATAATTATGTTTTGATGCGAATAAATATTATGTCGATCTCTAAGTTAAGTAGATCTATTTGATAGGTCAATGATATGATATTCTGATGTGAATGTAGATCTCTTATTTAAGTTGCAAATGAGTGTGAAATGATGCATGTCTTCTTACAACTACGGAAATGTAGCTCTTGCAACCCCCTTAGATATCCCGGGTGAGACTTCACTCGCTCCTTCAGTGTTGTTGGAAAGGATAAAATTTTTTTAGGTCAATGTCTATGGGAGTCTATGTCGAGGTTTGTTGACAGCAGTGTGAAGTGAACCCTTGTCGACAGAACCATGTTGACGACTGATGGAAGTCATATTTGGGGGGGGGGAGAGATCTGTCGATGGTTACTTATGTTTCAGGAATTCGATTTTGAAAGAATCGTCAAGCCTGGACGATTGAATGTAGGACCGGATCATTTATCAAGGATAGAATCAGGTGAGAAGCCAAGGAGCATTGAGGAAGGCTTCTCAATGCACAGTTATTCAGAACTAGAATGGTTGATGACCAGTACGAACAAATTGTTCAGTTATTGGATACAGGAAAAGCACCAGAGGAGTTCACCATCAGTCAGAAGAAACAGTTAGTTGTCAAGGTCCCAGATTTCCAACTAATTGCAGGAGAATTATACAAGATGGGACCGGATGAAGTTCTTCGTCGATGTGTCCTTCCACATGAACAAGAAAGAGTATTGGAGGAAGCTCACAGTGGGATCGCAGGAGGCCATTATGGAGGGCATGCAACGTTGTGTAACGTTATGTAACAATGTCACATTATGTGCCAAAAATAAAAAGTAATTAAAAAAATGTAGGTTGGCTCATAAAATTAAAAATGAAAACCAAATAAAAAATAATTTAAAAAGTCCATATCCACTCATAAAATAAAAATTTAAAACCAAATAAAAAATCATTGAAAAATAACACCTCAAGAAATTGGATGCCTCTCAATACTAGATAAATCCACATTATGATACATCTATACTGATATATTTACAACATTTACATAATCTAATTAATACTCCTATAAGTAAATTGGAAACGAGAGTATATTTTTTCTAAAACACTATCCTATATACAAATATTATATTTGACTTGACTGAGTGTATATCGAATTTTTCGAATGTTCAAAATGATGAGAGAATAAGTTAAATATTCATTACGCTAAACACTTTTTCTTTCACAATGTACAAATATTTCAACTTTTTGTCATTTTGATATATCAAGTAACATATACATAAATATGGGGCTGAGAGCAGAACCCAGCGGTGGGGCCTGACGGCTGCCTCGCAGGAAGTCCGGCTTCGATTCCTGCGGGGGAGGTGCTGCTGCACCCCAGAAAAAGTCTGCATGGCCTCGATGGTGGCCGTACCCTTGCTGGCAACCTGTTCAAGATTTAGGCTGGCCCCGGCCCGTGGGGTTTGATATCCAGGTGGTTTAGTGACGACGCTCACTGGGCGGTTTGGAGAGGTTCCCCTCGGTTACAAAAAAAAAAAAAACATATACATAAATATGGACTTGACTCGAGTCTCGACTTGTGCATACGGTGGAGATGACATAAAAATACATGGTCAACATTTTCTTTGTTAGGTGGGTGTTGTTTCGCTTCTGTCACGAAAATATTCATCAAATACGGATTTTTTGTGTGTGGGGTGGTGGGTGGGGGCCGAGGTGAAGCACAAGTTTTACATTTTGTTTTCTTGATTTTTTTGTGTGGCACATGTTTTACTTTTTGTTTTCTTGATTTTGTGTGTGGGGTGGGGCCGGGGTGAAGCACATGTTTTATTTTTTGTGTTTTTTATAAAAAGAATTTGTTTGCACCATTGGTTTATGAATGTGTTTTTTAAATTAACTTTTTGAAATAAGTAAATAATTAACTTTTGAATTATTGTCAAAATTATATATATAATCAAAAGTATATATATATATAACGATAATAATGAGATATATATATATATATATAACTAATGATATATATATATATATATATATATTATATATATATATATAGCGATAATAATGATATATATATATATAGCGATAATAATGATATATATATAACAATATTATATATATATATATATATATATATATATATATATATATATATATATATATATATATATATTGTCATCCTTATCAAAATACAAATATAATATCATTTGGGTCCATGATTAGGTTAGTGCAAGTCCTAAACCTTCATGCATATGTTCAAAATTATGCTTATCGTATAGTAAAATTGGAAACAAGTCTATATCTTTCCAAAGCTAAAACACACTATCCTATATACAAATATTTGACTTCCCTTGGTATATATGGTAGCAATGATGGAGAGGCTCGATTTTTTCCTTAGGGGATGAGATAATAGTTTATATATATATATATAGCGATAATAATGATATATATATATATAGCGATAATAATGATATATATATAACAATAATATATATATATATATATATATATATATATATATATATATATATATATACCATTATTGTCATCCTTATCAAAATACAAATATAATATCATTTGGGTCCATGATTAGGTTAGTGCAAGTCCTAAACCTTCATGCATATGTTCAAAATTATGCTTATCGTATAGTAAAATTGGAAACAAGTCTATATCTTTCCAAAGCTAAAACACACTATCCTATATACAAATATTTGACTTCCCTTGGTATATATGGTAGCAATGATGGAGAGGCTCGATTTTTTCCTTAGGGGATGAGATAATAGTTTAGCTTTTGTAAGCATATTCATAATGCTAAACACTTTTTGTTTCACGGTGTGCAAATATTTCAAACCTTTTGTCATCTCATATTTCACATGACAAATATATAAGGATGGACTTAACTCGACTTGGTGCATATGGTGGACATGACATAAAAATAGATGGCCGGCATTTTCTTTGTTAAGTCAGATGGTTGTTTCACTTTTATTAGGTTAAACATCAATTTTTTTTTTTTTTATTATGTATGTGGAAATATTTGTTAAATATAGATTTTGTGTGTGGGATCATTCTTGAAATTTGATGGGTAAATAGTTATCATTGACCATTTTACACATCAAAATATTGCCACTTCATAGTCTTGAAATTTGATGGGTAAATAGTCATCATTTACCATTTTACACATCAAAATATTGCCATTTCATAAAATTAAACGTCATTAATGAAGGGTGAATTTTAATTTCACCTATCATTGTCAAGTGCATTTTTATTTGTACATGTCATTAATACCTTAATTGCAAGCGCGCGTACACCCACACACACACGCGCGTGCGCATATGTATATATGTAAATTTAGTTTTTTGTCATGATCTCGTTGTCTCCTCTTGTTAGGTTAACTTGGCTCAATCATTGTTTTGTATGTGTGTGGAAATTTTGATTTTTGTCATGGTTTCATTGTCTCCCCTTGTTAAATAAACTTGACTTAGTCATGGTTTTTTGGGCTCAGGGTATTTGGTGGCACACGGTAATGGCCCATTGTATTGCTTGTGAAGAAGGCTATTTAAAGGTTTGTATGCATGTTTGGTTTAATCATTATATTTATTATTTTTTTTGTTTATTATATTTTTGTAAACTTCTTATTTTTATATTATATGAGGGAAGATATGAGAATTCAATGTTTCATATAGTTATTATAAATGTTATTTTAAAAAAATCAATTATTATCATGACAAGTAAAATTAAGATTTAAATGTCAAATGAAAGGCAATGTAAAATTAAAACGTTATATCAAAATTTATTGATGTACAAGGTAGGACGTCAAATTTCAACCCTGTGTGGAGTAAAGTACATGCTATATTGTTTGGGATATATATATATACTTTTGATTATATATACACTTTTGACAATAATTCAAAAGTTAATTATTTACCTATTTCAAAAAGTTAATTTAAAAATAAAAACATTCATAAACCAATGGTGCTAACATGTTATTTTTATCAAGAAAGCAAAAAATAAAACATGTGTTTCACCCCCGCCCCACCCCCACACACAAGATCAAGAAATCAAAAAGTAAAACATGTGCTTCACCCCGGGGTCAAATTTGAAAGGTGGGGTCCCATTTCACTTTGAAGGGCTATGAGATATTGAACCCTTCAATGCTGACATGTAAAAATAAGTCATTCTTTTCATTTGAAAATGTACTAGTACATCAAAATTTCATTGTTTAGTTAGGTAGTAAAGTTGAGAGGCTTTATTTCTTGTCTCTTAAACTTTTAACCATTATAATAATATAGTTAACTTGCTAAACCCATTCCAATCCAACTTTCATCCTTACAACCAAAATTAATACTATTTTACTCTTCATGATCTGCCTGAACATGAGAATTCAATGTTTCATATAAAAGCATGTTTGGCCTACTTTAGATTAATGTTGTCCCTTTGTCTTAAATTAATTCATAAATTTTATGCAATTAATTTCAATAATGATATCTACTTAATTTGTATCTTTCATTATGTTATGAAAGGAATTAGTCTTCAACTTTCATATCTCTGATATGATTCCCTAGTCAATTTCTAGAATTTTTTGGAATCAACTACTTTCACTTTTTGCACTTTTCAACTTAGAATTTTTAGCACAAATTTATATCTCACAAACAGAGAAAATGATATGTAAACAATTATGGATATTCCATTGGAACGATTTGTCACAACATATCTTACAACTCAATTCATTGCATTAGCTTAATTCCAGAGGATGATAAATAAATTGGAACCAAAAGGAAAATAAATAGGGAAAAACAACACTTCCACATGAATAACACAAGATATACCCTGGGAAAACCCATTATCAGGAAAATCCTAGCTAGAAGTAAGGATTATGTCTTGCTCTTTTCTTCTCCAAAATGTAATGAAAATACAAAGAAAGTGGTACTCACTATGGAGTTACCTCTGACACTATGGCCTACACGACTGTTACAGGGTATCCTACTTCCTCTATTATGCTCTAATATGCACCCCCTTGTTGTTGCTCGATTACGGAATATACAATAATAGCATCAAAATGGAACCCCTTTTACTCCTAACAACTTGGTATTTAATATGGCTCGATAGTCTTCCAGGGTTTGTTTCAGGGTTTCTACATGCCTCAACTCCAAATTAGGGTTAGGGTTTTGGAACCTCTAGAGTGTTCTTGAAATTCCACATGTGATTATATCCACACGTGTGGATAATGAGAGCTGATGTGGAATCTACTCAATACCATGGGGTTAACTGGATAGATCAACTTGTGGGAAGCATACCTTCCCTATATAGACTCTAAATGAGGTGATTCTTGCACCATTGGAAAGGTATTAATGTGTAGAATAATAAATCTTGATCCTGTGCATTGTTTGGACAAAAGCATTGCCATTTAATCCCTCAAAATGGCTATGAAAGGTTCCATATGATTTTTTGACCCCAAATATGAAAAGTAAGACCTACCCCTAAAATGGGTACTACAAGCCAATTCATCCAATCATTCCACCTTGAAAGCACCAAAATAGATGACAAATTATATATTGATCCAATTCAAATTAGTAAAATTGGAAAAAAATTCCTCTAAGGAAAGTTGTTTGTCTTATTGAGAAGGTACAATGGCAATTAAATAATTTGTTTGGATTCGACAACTTTGGTCACTTCTACCTCCATTTTTTTCAAAATCCCTAAAAATTGCCCCAGAATAGTCGATTTTGGCCTTTTTTTGCATCTTTGTTCCACATTCCTTGGAATTTGGCCAAAATCTCTTTGGGTTTTCTCTATTCTTGGTCAAAGGTTGTACCATAAAAAATATAGTGCCACCAAGTCCCTTGTTAATCAACTAGCTACTAGTCTTCAAAAGTCATTATTTCACATTTTTTTGGAAAACTAGAGCTAATCAGGAACATACATCTACCTAGCATTGTTGTAGTACTCTTCACTGCAAGCAAATACCAAAAGTTTTAGCAAATTTTGATTTAATATGATCTTTTAATGGTCAAAACATGTTTTTGGATCAATGTTTTTTAAATAATTTTTTCATACTATTGACATGGCATGTCATGTGAAAAGTGGTGACGTGGCATCATGTCCACCTAGACCATACTTGGCATCCCCTAATTCTACCACATCATACTTATTGACCCCTACTTTCCATGTCATTGTGAATCCCACATAGAAGGAATCCAACAAACAATCATGATTTGGTGATCTAACATGCACAATGTGATCTTAGTCGTTTGTGTAAATGCCATACATGTCATGCCTCGATCATGTCATCTTGTGCGAATGATCATGATCAACCTATCTAATCTGCTCTATCAAAAATATATCATTCATGACATGGCCCTTCATGTTATGTTATGATCATGTCCCTTTTGCATGAATGGTCAATATTTAAAGGTCAGACTTGCATAATTAAGCTCATCCATTCACGACGATGCCCCATGGTAAGTCGCAATCACCTTGTTTTTGCATGAATGGTCAAGTTTTGATTATGGGATATGCTCAATTCAATCTGATCTATTCGAGGTAAGGTCCTCGTTTTAAGTGCCAATCACTTAGATTTTGCATGAATGATTGTTTTTCATTGGTGGAAGTTACTCGATTCAATCTGGGCCATTCATGACGCTACCCCTTCTGTTAAACCCTCTGAACTTTTTTTTGCATGAATAGGAGAGATTAGTTTATCTAAAGGATGTGATCTAATCCTATCCATTCATGGAAGGTCCCCTCTAGTTGATGCTCAGTAATATTTCATTGTGAAAACAACCAATATCTATTAATATATAGAACCTAACTCGATCTCGGCCATCAATTATCCTTAAACTCTTAAACTAAACTGTAAACCGAATAGTTTGGCATTCGAACTTCTATTAATTTACAAAAATCAGGTCTTTCACTACTGTCTTCAACAATTTTAGAAATATTCTCAAACAAATTTTACAATTCTTGTTGATAACCACAAGAATTAATCCTTGGGCTCTATCAAAATGTCATCCGTAATTTTTTTAGAAGTTTTTCATCAAACACTTCCCATGTAAACTATGATTTCTATCTATAACTACAGATTCTATCCCATGCAATCAGTCTGCAATCAAAAGCTCTGATACCACTCTGTAATATCCCCATCCATAATTCTAACTATAAGAGGTGGTAGTTATGAATTTCAGGTTTCTAAATTTCACCTCATGTAGCCATTATTAGAATTTAAAATTATTTTAAGCTTTCATGGGAAACATAAGCTAAGAAATGGATGTGTAAGTGCATGAATGTAGAACACGTTAGAATTAAAACAATATTTAACTCACACAACATGCATTATCCATCCTAGTCATAACATAAAGTAAATATAATGATTCCATATTCATACATAACAAAGAATATTTTTCTCTTAATAGAAGAAGATTCAAGTAAATGGTTGTGTAAGAGAAAATTTCTAGCCTACCATAGGTATCAACTACAGACACCACCTTCAAGTAGGGTTATGAGGCCACCAAGGTGAAGAAAACATATGCAGTCTTCTCTCTCTCAGCCCAATGCCCACTTGCTCTCATGCTTAGTCAATATATTAATCATTCAGCACTACATGCATTTCATTTAGCCATACAATTCATGGAACTCTCTTCCACTACCCCACGCAACACAAGGAAGGCCTACTCTTTCTCTTCTCAATAGTCCTTTAGAGCACCCATCCCTTACAATGTTTGTTAGTGTGTATAGAAAGAGTCCAACTTCTTGTACGCTTTTAAACAACCTCTTTTAAATCAATCCATGGCTTCTCAAGCATCCAAGGGGTAGAAAATAAATAATGGCTGAAGGTTCATATCATGCCTAGCCTCTATTCTCTCCTATAGCCATCCTCTTCACTCTAATTTATGTGATTTTCTCTTCACAATTCTAATTTTTGGTTAAGTTCACATTCTAGTCATTGACAATGGAGAAAACAACATGAAGGCTATGTAGTGTATGAATCATGCATGGAAAATGAGTGATAGACCCCAATGTACATGAGAGAATTGGTGAAAGTACAACTAACATTACTTAAAGAATGGAGGACTCTTACAATTGCCATAAAAGTATATTTATCCCATGCTTCCGTAACTGCATGAGAAGACTTTTCCACCAACCTCACACATGCATTCAATGCTTGTATTTAATAAGTCAAAATGAGGTAAATGGTTCATTCCGGGCAAATGGACGAATGGATGAGTTATAAAGCTAACACTTGGCAAAAGGGGATTTAATATCCAATAGGCACCTTTTCCTTTTCCTTTTTAGCGGAATCATAGTCCCTCTAGTGCTCTTTACACAACCATCTTAGAACATTTTATTATTTTCCAGCGTAATATTTGCATAGCTTTTGAGTCATCATGATAAGCCAACCACATGGCTCATATAGAAATATTTACATTATACATGCCTAACCATTGATCGGGCCTTGGCCTTTAGATATGCACTAGGAAACTATAATAATTGCACCAAGAGTAGCGAGGTGCTTACAACCCAGTGTGGGGGAAATGTGTAACGTTATGTAACGATGTCACATTATGTACCAAAAATAAAAAGTAATTAAAAAAATGTAGGTTGGCTCATAAAATTAAAAATGAAAACCAAATAAAAAATAATTTAAAAAGTCCATATCCACTCATAAAATAAAAATTTAAAACCAAATAAAAAATCATTAAAAAATAACACCAAAAGAAATTGGATGCCTCTCCATGCTTGATAGATCCACATTTATGATACATCTATACTGATATATTTACAACATTTACATAATCTGATTTAATACTTCTATAAGTAAATTGAAAACTAGACTATATTTTTTTTTAAGAAATTATCCTATATACAAATATTATATTTGACTTCACTGAGTGGATATCGAATTTTTCGAATGTTCAAAATGATGTGAGAATAAGTTAAATATTCATTATGCTAAACACTTTTTCTTTCACGATGTACAAATATTTCAACTTTTTGTCATTTTCATATATCAAGTAACATATACATAAATATGGACTTGACTCGAGTCTCGACTTGTGCATACGGTGGAGATGACATAAAAATACATGGTCAGCATTTTTTTTGTTAGGTGGGTGTTGTTTCGCTTTTGTCACGAAAATATTCGTCAAATACGGATTTTTTTATGTGGGGCTGGCGCGGGGCCGCGGGGTGAAGTACATGTTTTACTTTTTGTTTTTTTTATAAAAAGAATATGTTAACATCATTGGTTTATGAATGTTTTTTTTAAATTAACTTTTTGAAATAAGTAAATAATTAAATTTTGAATTATTATCAAAATTATATATATATATATCCCTTACGTTAGTGCAAGTCCTAAACATTCATGCATATGTTCAAAATTATGCTTATCGTATAGTAAAATTGGAAACAAGTCTATATCTTTCCAAAGCTAAAACACACTATCCTATATATACTAATATTTGACTTCCCTTGGTATATATGGTAGCAATGATGGAGAGGCTCGATTTTTTCCTTAGGGGATGAGATAATAGTTTAGCTTTTGTAAGCATATTCATAATGCTAAACACTTTTTGTTTCACGGTGTACATATATTTCAAACCTTTTGTCATCTCATATTTCACATGACAAATATATGAGGATGGACTTAACTCGACTTGGTGCATATGGTGGACATGACATAAAAATAGATGGCTAACATTTTCTTTGTTAAGTCAGATGGTTGTTTCACTTTTATTATGTTAAACATCATTTTTTTTTTCATTTTTTTTTATTATGTATGTGGAAATATTTGTTAAATATTGATTTTGTGTATGAGGTTAGTTTTGAAATTTGATGGGTAAATAGTCATCATTTACCATTTTACATATCAAAATACTGCCACTTCATAAAATTAAACGTCATTAATGAAGGGTGAATTTTAATTTCACCTATCATTTTCAAGTGCATTTTTATTTGTACATGTCATTAATACCTTAATCGCAAGCGCGTGTACATCCACACACACATGCGCGTGCGCATATGTATATATGTAAATTTTGTTTTTTTTCATGATCTCGTTGTCTCCCCTTGTTAGGTTAACTTGACTCAATCATTGTTTTCTATGTGTGGAAATTTTGATTTTTGTCATGGTTTCATTGTCTCCCCTTGTTAAGTAAACTTGACTCAGTCACGGTTTTTTGGGCCTAGGGTATTTGGTTTCATAAAGCTTTGTCATTGTATGCATGTTTGGTTTAATCATTAATTATATTTATCATGTTTTTTTTGTTTATTATATTAATCGCGCTGGTTGCATGGAGGGAACCATCGCAGTATCAAGGGATGGAGACAGAGTTAGCAAAATTGTGCCGAGGGGCACGTTACAAGAACCTATGGGTGTTAAACGACAAAGAAAGATAAACATGTAATAACATTCAATTATTTATTTATTTATAAATGCTAAAAATAGACGAAGAAGAGATTCTATGACTAACAAAAGAAGCATCCAAGAAGTATAGAAGAATCGCAAGGTTGTTGGAAGGGCCCCAAGCAATATACATGCAGGCGGCGCAAACCCACAGAAGCAGTGGTTGTCGACGCAATACAAGCTTAGCGACATAGAACTAGATTCCATAGTGGACGAATGGCCATAAAAGTGGAAGGTTCCAGTAGGCGAAGACCAACTGTCGGACCCGTAGAATGGGCAACTGATAGATGGACCAAAGGCACAAGAAGAGACAAAGGATTCAGACGGCGAAGAGGAAGGTGCAGATGAAGGTGAATCTGCGAAAGAGAGATCGTGCACCGAAAGTCACGACGGTGCGTCGTTGGAAACTCCAACATATTCAGAGCTCGAAGCGCAGCGAGAGGAAGCAAGGACAAAGCACAGGTTTGAGAGAGGCGAGGGGAATGCAACTTTCGGTCTCCCCGACGAACAAATGAACAAGTTATTGGAGAAGATAACAACTGTGGCAGAGGAAAACCACGCAAAATTCACACAGCATGCCACTGAATACTTCCATTAGGTATCGCAGCTACTACAGACGTTGAGCAATGCAATAACGGAAACAAAGCTACCACAAGGAGAAGTGGAGCCAAGTGCGTCAATAAGGAGGGTTGAGGTGGATATCGGCCTGTAGTGGCGGATGGTGCAAATATTACCTAGCGCGATCACCACAAGAGACGAAGATAGGGATGCCGCATTGCGAGGGCATGATTCGATTAGCATCGACGTAAACATGCTGCCAATGTTCATGTTGCATCACCTTCACACCGGGGTGAGCAATGAGATCAACAACCGGGAGGCAACAACGCACAATCAAATGGTGAGCTACAAACGACAAGTGCAGGTCACCGAAGTGGAGGTTCAACGACTCTAGGAAGAGAAAGAGACGATTACGAATGAAAAAGCAAAGGTGGTCGAGGACAAAAGGAGGTTGGAGCATGCCATCTCTACGGCATGCGAAGACGCGCTAGAAATAGGTAAAGATATGCTTGTGGAGGAAAAGGCATTAAGGTTAGGCGTGGTCATTGTAGACTTGCGGAAAGAGAATGAGGAGCTAGATACAAGGGCAATGCCAAGCACACCGCCATAACAAATCGAAGAGAGGAAGAGCGCAATTGAAGAAGCTGCAACAGAGATCGCTGACTTGGAGAAAACAGAGCAGACAATCGCAGAAGATGTAACACAATTTTGGGGAAGTTTAGTGCAGGACGAGCAATTGCACCAGCTGAACGTGCAACTCGGTGAAGCAGAAGCACAACTTGAGGCATTGAGGGGATCGCTTAAGGCGATGCCCCTACTAGCGCAAATGATAAAGGCAATAGAGCTGAAAGAATTGCATCATCGGGTCAACAAGGCACACACAAGGAAACAAAGAAGAACAATGCACTTGAACAAGTTGCAGACAAAAGCTGAGTAGTTGGCGGTAAAAGCAATGGAAGGAATGACGAAGATCAAGGAAGAGTTGGAGAAAGCGCAGCAGATGGGTGGTGAACACCTGACATAATAAGAAGTAGAAGATTGTGCAGCACTCAAAGCGTCGGCCAAAGAAGCTGTCGACCAGGTTAAGGCAGCATATGACGACTTCAAGATGCAGGTAAATGCACCCACAGTATCTAACTAAGGTGGCTCGAGGGCGAGACACAAGTTTGTGTTGGGGGCCTGTTGGCACGGGTCCAAAGCGCACAAGTGCGGTACCGCCGACAACGAAAGCGTCATTGACATGAACAAAGGACTGGTCGCAAAGTGTAAAATAGTCGACAAATGCAGAATATTTGGATAATTTAGTTAGTAACGAGTCATTTGGACCAACTTGTAATGGCCAAGCTAGCCTATAAATAGGAGTAGAATTGTAAGCCTAAGGGCATTGTTCTATGTCTATATCGATATTCTATCTTTGGCATCCAATTTTGTACCTTTTGCATGATAGATCTAGCATCTTTTGGAGATAGTATTTTTTATTTCTTGGATCGCCACTGTTAGTATGAGTTTGTACTGGTTCTTCGATATGTATTCCGGAGAATTCTGCAATGTATGAGACAAGTTGATGAATAATGAGAAGGATGGATTATGCTATGTCTTTGTCTTTTTGTATTGCAGTATGATTGAATGTGAATGTGTTTATGAATGAAATCACAATTATGTTATGATCTCTTAAGTATGCTTCGATAATCTGTCATTACGTAGATCTGATTAATTTGTCAACTGTGAGATGATTATGTTTTGATGCGAATAACGATTATGTCGATCTTTGAGTTAAGTAGATATGGTTGATAGGTCAACGATATGATATTCTGATGCAAATGCGGATCTCTGGTTTATGTTACAAATGAGTGTGAAATGATGCATGTCTTCTTACTACTGCGGAAACGTGGTTCCTGCAGCCCCCTTAGATATCCCGGGTGAGACTTCACTTGCTCCGCGGGTGTCGCTGGAAAGGATAAAACATTTTTGGGCCGATGTCTATGGCAGTCTATGTCGAGGTTTGTTGACAGCATTGCGAAGTGAACCCCCGTCGACAAAACTATGTCAACAAAGAATAATGTAAAAGCTGCAGAAAAATGTATTTATATATTCATCAGGCTAGTACTACTTTAGCAATGCAGAATATGGAGGTTTAGTTTCTATATCAATAACCAATAAACTATAGCAATATAATCTAGATCCATCTCACAGTTTGTAGTAATTCAACACATAAGAGAGAACTATATCAATAACCTATAGTTTTTGTCTGTTGGGGAGAGTCCAAATACTACTGCAATGCTGGCCACTTTGGTGCGACGACCCATGATTAAACCGAGAAAGAAAACCCTTAACATTGGCCAGCGACCAATAAATTTGCCTGCAGTGTGATGATGCCGTAGGTTGCAATTAGAATGGGGGTGATGCCTCCATGCTGCAATTCCACAACAAACGAATGAGGAAACAATCCGGTGTTATGCAGCTTGCCAATAAGCTGGTCCATTGGATATTTGAAACCTGATCCATCATCGTTTATGACTGAAATATGGAATTCACTGAATATTTAAGGATTTACCAAACAAGTTAACACCAACCAGGCTGAGGAAACCACTAAATAAGTACTAACTATGGCCTACAGCCCCACAGCCTGCTGCCGAGGCCCCTATGGCCAGTGGCCCACTACCTACTTCAGCGGAACCTCCACCACCTAACTCCTAGCGCCTGGGCAGTAGCCTTCTTACCTCTTAATACCCATTAATGACGTTTTGAGCAAAATCTTGAACGTCAAATTTACACTTTATAAAAAAATTCACTATTCTCACAAAACGATTTTTCAAAAAAAATTAAGTAGTTGACGGCAAAATGCTGTAGACCCGGCAAATGCTCGTCAAATTACAACCGATTCATAGCTCATTGTCGAACTTACAATAATAATAAAAACCTGTGCAGCAAGTTGAACTTATTAAAGATTTATTTGGATGCTCTTTCTCGCTGTCATACATGTTAGGATTCCGATGCCATAATGGCATGTTAGCATCCTGTCCCCAGTTAATGCTAGGTTTGATATCGACGCGCACTCGATGATGGCAAAGCGACATCGAGAGTCACATCATATGCGCATCTTTCTTGTTGCTTTACTTTCGGTGAAGGTACGGTAGCAGACATATTATATCCGCAGCTCTGCCCATCTGCTTCCTCGCAATTTCACCCTTTATCTCGGTGCCTGCACATCATTTTGTTCTCTAATTTGTATCCATTCATCCACTCCTTTGTTATTTCACCCTTAATCTCGGTGCCTGCACATCATCTTGTTCTCCGACTTCTATCCATCCATATTCCAATTTCAATGGCACATGCTTCTGCTGCTTCTTTCCCCTCCTCACCAAGCTCTTCAAATTCTACTTCTCAGTGCTACGATGCTTTTATCAATCACCGCGGGCCTGATGTCAAGCTTACCTTCGCCACCTCTCTTTATCGTAGCCTCCGTTCCCGTGGATTGCGAGCCTTCCTTGACAAATCGGAAATGCAGCCTGGACAAGACATTACCTCGCAAATAGAAGCCGCTATTGGAGGAGCCTCTGCTCATGTGGCGATATTCTCTCGTGGCTATGCGCAGTCGAAATGGTGCCTCGATGAGCTCCAGTTGATGATAAAGTCGGGGGCTACCATTCTTCCTGTATTTTACGGCGTCAAGCCTAATGAGCTCCATTGGAAGGACAAAGATGAAAGTGGGGTGTACGCTGTAGCCCTGTGCGAACACAAAAAGAAATACGACATCCAAACAGTTCAGAATTGGAGAAACGCTCTTTCTCATGCGGCAGCTATAAGCGGCTTAGAGCTGGCGGCGTTTAATGGGTGAGGATCTGCAGTTGTCCCAATCCCTGTTGTAAGTCTTTAATTTCTTGGATATGATTAGTTGAGGTATATATATGACAACTAATTAGGTAGGCTTTTCAATGAATATACAGGGTCGAGTATGAGCTCTTGCAGCGGGTTGTGCAAAGAGTTGTGGAAATTGTTCCAAAACAACCCTTGCATGTGGCACAATATCCAACTGGCCTGGGACAAAAGGGAAAAGAACTTGAAGCTGTGACACTACTATCGAAGCGGCGGCAGGACGGGCAGGCTATGGTTGTGGGGATTGTGGGTTCTGGAGGAGCTGGAAAAACCACATTGGCCAAACAGTTCTTCAACGATAAGAGACCACTTTACAAAAGATCCTCTTTTTTGTTCGATGTGGCCAAAACGCCTCTAAATTTTTTACAGAGTAAACTTATTAAGGACCTTAAAGGTATAGATATCAAAATTGAAAGTTCTGAAGAAGGTTTGGCAGAACTTAACAAGAAGCTCTCCCATTGTCGCGCTCTCATAGTATTAGATAATGTAGATCATGGTGATCAACTGGATGCCTTCTTGCCAATTAAGCGTGTCCTTCACCGCAATAGCTTACTTTTGGTTATATCTCGTGACAAGCAAATCCTTAGAAATGGAGAAATCCAAAAGTCATCAATTTATCACTTAAATGGCCTCAACAAAAAACACTCTCAACAGCTTTTCTGCTTGCATGCCTTCCATGAGAGCCACCCACCACCAGATTTTAAAGCTGTCGTACATGGGTTTTTAAAGACCTGCAAGGGATTGCCATTATCTCTGAAAATTCTTGGGTCTTTGGTTTATGGAAAAAAAAAATCTTACTGGGAAGAGCTATTGAATGGACTTGCCCAAACACTTCCTTTAGATATAGAGAAGAGCTTCAGAGTTAGTTATGACTCGCTTGAAGAGGAGGAGAAAAAAATATTTCTAGATATTGCCTGCTTTTCCGTAGGAGAAGAAAGCGATAAATGGATAGAAATATGGCGCGCATCAGGATGGAAAGGTTTGGTAGGTCTGGAAACTCTGAAGGACAAGTGTCTTGTCGAGGTAGACAGTGAAAATATTATAAGAATGCATGATCATCTCCAACTTATGGGAAGAAATATCGCCAAGGAAAGATCAATGCCGGTCCGTATATGGTGTGGCACGCCAGAAAACGTTCATGAACTCTTGGAGCAATCGTTAGATGTAAGTGCTTTAATCTTTCCAACCTGTGTATCTCTGTAAACAGCTTCCAATTTTTTTATTCAAAGAGTGTGCGGTGTACTATGTGATGGATTGTTATTGATTTTAAATAACGTCGAACAGGTAATACCAGAAGTCCGCGGAATTAGAATGGCCCCTCCGTCCGAGGGATCCCGCTCAAAATTAGAAAAGCTACTGAACACCAACGAGGTGTTCCGAATAAAGAAATTACAACTTCTTGAAGGTGAAGGTGATTTTGTAGAACGCATGTTGACTAAGGTGAAGCTGCGGGCAAGCAACCTGATATCGCTCCGCTTGAATAACTGTTCCTTCTCTTGCCTGTCTTGTATTCCAATGCACCATTTGACAGTTTTAAAAGTGGACGGGCCGAATTTGAACAGATTGTGGGATTCTGATTCTCAGGTTGGTAGACGTAGATGCTGTAATTTGCAAATAAGAATAATCACATTTTGATCTTTCTTATCATTGAAACTTGAACATTGCAGGCACCTGAGCAGTTGCGGCAGTTGATTATTGATGCTCCACTATCAGAGTTTCCAGAGTCTTTAGAGAAGCTGCAGTATCTCGAAAAGATTGTAGTGAAAAGTACACGTCTAACAATGTTGCCAGATTCGTTGGGGGATTTGACGAATCTCGAACACATCTCTCTGGTCGGGTGTGAAAATTTGAAGATAATTCCAGATTCTTTGGAGAAGCTGAAAAAACTCCAACACATGAATCTTAGTTTCTGCAAAAGTTTGAGGTCGCTTCCAGATAAAATGGATGAATTGAAAAGTCTCAAATTCCTCAACATAGACTCATTCGAAAGTTTGGAGAAACTTCCAGATTCCTTACTGACACTTACAGATCTGCATTGCATCCCAACCATCAGATACCTTGATCATGAAAATCGGTTACACATTGATCTTAGTGGGTTCCGAAGTTTGAAGATGCTTCCAGATTCGTTATGGAATTTGAGATCTCTGGAAACGATCAATCTCACTAGATGTGAAAGTTTAAAGTTGCTTCCAGATTTGGGTGAAAAGACAGCCTATCTCAGTTACATCAACCTGGGAATGTGCAAAAGTTTGGAGATGCTTCCAGAGTCTTTCGGGAATTTGAAATATCTAGACGGCATCGATCTCACTGGATGTGAAAGTTTAAAGATGCTTCCACATTGTTGGGAAAAGTTAAGATACCTCAAAAAGATCAACCTGGAAATGTGCAAAAGTTTGGAGATGCTTCCAAAGTCATTGACGAATCTACAGAATCTAAAATGTCTGCTTTTGAAGGGTTGCTGCAGTTTGACCATCTCCACTGAAACACTTGGAAATGTCACTGGGCTTAAATGTTTAGATCTCTCAGGTTGTCCCCAGATGGAATTATTGCCTCCTCAAGTTGGACGTCAACAGTCCTTGAAAAACTTAAATTTGTTGGATACAAACTTAAAAGAGTTGCCTCGTGATGTTTTATCCCTCAGAAATTTGGAAGTCCTGAGATTCGGGAGCCCTTTGTTGAAAGAGGTGCCAGCTTACCTCGGTCATCTAACGACATTGGAAGAATTGTGGTTCCATGGATGCGAGGAACTGAAAGTTTTGCCGGACTCAATTGAACGGTTGACTCAGTTGAGATGGTTAGACATACGGAAATGTGGAATACAATACTTACCACCAGCTGTCATGAAGATGAACAAGTTGAGAAGGTTAGCAGTACATAGCTGTCCTTTACGCGAACTGCCATTTGGAAATGTTAAAGTAAAAAATGAAATGCTTCAGCTCCAGGAGTTACAGCTGAACGGCACAAAAATATCTGAGGTATCCTTTCCTGACGGTGTTTGTCCAAACCTTCAACATCTCTCCATCGCCTTCTGTAATGATCTGGTGAAAGTTGGAGCATTGCCAACAACACTAATATCTCTAGATTTGAGGGGGTGTCCTGCATCAATGATAAGAGGAGTGCTTTCTGGGCGTGTCCCAAACCTGAGGACACTGGACATGAGGGGGTGTAATAGCATACAAGTAGAGGAGCTGCCAGGGCTTCAAACTTTAATTTCTTCAGGTCTTACATTATTAAATACTCCACTTGACACTTCCGACGGGAAGGAGGACGATGTTTTGTTGGAGAAGTTGTGCACTTGTTCTTTTTGGTAGAGCGCAGAGGCTAAATCCATATTACTCGCAACGGTGGCCACAGTGGTAACTGGTCGCTGCAGGCATGGCTCTTCTTAATTAAGGTATGCATTGATTATTTTGTGTTTTTTTTTCGAAAAAAAAATCGTAATTCATTATAGAAAATAAATTACTATGATCCTACATACCATGGGTAGTGAGATATCCAAATAATGCTAAAGTCAGAAAGATTTTCATCTTTAAAAACTGTATATTACAGGAAATGTGTAGTCACCAAAATAACCGGGAAATGTGTAGTCACCAAAAAAACCAGAATATATCATTAAGAGCCAGTGGTCTTATAAGCATCCTTCAAAGGCATCAAAGCCTCCTAATAATCATAGGACCAGGATCTAATTCCTGAAGAGTGTCTCCAATATGTTCCCAGAGCTTCCAAGAACCCTCAGTCAACTATAATCCCTGCTTAGAAAGAGCGTCGGCCTGTATATTCTAATTCCTGAAGAGTGTCTCCAATATGTTCCCGGAGCTTCCAAGAACCCTCAGTCAACTATAATCCCTGCTTAGAAAGAGCGTCGGCCTGTATATGTTGAAAGCTGATAGAATGAAATAAACCAGTCAGCTGTATCAGTTCTTCAAAAATAGTCACCAAATATTTGTTCTTAGGAGCCCTTTAGAATTTCATCCAATCCACTAATACAAGCTTGAAGTCTCCAATTATATCTTGGAGCTGGTTGATGCCTTTAGAATGAGCCAAAGCTAAAACCATCTTGAGGGCCAAAAGTTCAGCCTTGTTGTTTGAACTCGTGCCTAATCCAGCAGAATAACTGAAACAGCCTTGGTCCGATAAGTGTAACAAACCACCTGCCCCACCCTGCGCGGGATCACCTTCGGATGCACCGTTGAAATTGTCCAGGGGATCAATTTGTCAATCACTTCTTCCATCACCCGACTGACAAGGGGAGCACTACAGATCTGGGGAGCACTACAGATCTGTGGCAGAGATTTCAAGATAACAAAACATTTGGAAACATAAAAGATAGGATATTTGTCTTCAAAGATGGCTTGGTTCCTGGCGAGCCAGACTCCCCACCAAAAAAGGGCTGGGAGAGCTTCACAATCTTCATATAATTCATTACAATGCCATTCTTTTAACGCCTCACACGCCTCACATACCTGTAGCCCATTCCATATAAAATGAACTCCTGTATATTGCGAAGCCAAAGACCACATACTCCTTAATTATAAAGACCATTTGTTTTGAAAGTATTTGGTCTCTTTATGGACTATAATTCAGTAGGAGTACTAGCTATCATTGTGTCACATTGTTATATTTTCATATTTATGGCATCTTCATCAAAATAAGTGATTCCAAAATCTATTTTCAATGTCTTGTAAAGCTATTACATAAACCAGGCAGGAGCTTTCCTTTACCTTCAGCAATACATTTATCATATTTAGGTAAATATTATGTACTTAATAACCGAGCGATAATCAATGTATATGTTAAAAGTGTTTTTAAAATTTAAAAAGCTATTACATAAACCAGGCAGGAGCTTTCCTTTACCTTCAGCAATACATTTATCATATTTAGGTAAATATTATGTACTTAATAACCGAGCGATAATCAATGTATATGTTAAAAGTGTTTTTAAAATTTAGAAATAATATATTGTGAAATTATTGAAAAAGGGTGGAACTTTAATCAAATACCTTGTGCCAAAACCATATCCATCACACTTAAGCAAACACTATACACCCAACTCACCAACCTAATGATGAATACTTATTATTTATTTGACTTTTGAAATGTATGGTTTGAGCTTTGAACTATAGAAATATTTGAAAGTTGTCTTTTGAAATATGCATTGGTTACTCTTAGAAGTTTTGAATTTTGTATCCTATTTAAAACTGTTTTTGTTGAGAAATTGATTCTTTTGTGAGATTTATTCCCAGGGCAAGGGATAGGATACTCTAAAAACACCATATTTCCTCTATGCAATGCAATTCAAGTAGTAGTTCATACTTTTATTTTTATTTCCGGTTATTGAACTTTTATGTTTTATTACTGATCATTGAAATGTGACTGAGAACTGAAAAGGACACAAAAATCCATGTTGATTGATTGATTTACAGTGGACATTGAGAACCTTTGGTTTACATTTAAAAATGGTTTAGAATGATAATCTAATTAGTGCCTCTAAAATTACCTGTTGAGATGTTTTTTTTTCAAGAGGAAAAAATACCACACTTTTGTTATTTCTAAGGAAATCAAAAAGTACATAGTAATCCTGATAGCAAAGCTATATCAGATTGTTCATAACATTCATTTACCAAAGACCAAAATATCAAACTGATAAAAAAGTATTATAACATTCTTTACATAGCAAAACAAATAAAGACTAGAACTTCCATATTAACTAAAGGAATCTAAAAACTATCATCTAGAAACCACATAGAGCCATTTTGAGTATTTGTGCCTTCCACCCATTCTTCCCCTGGATGCTTAGTTATATTCTTCAATTACTTTTATATCTATCTTAAGCTGGGATGTTGTGCTGCTTTAAACTTTGCACCTTCACTTTTTAAGTATTATTTTCAACTCTACGTTGAATTTATTTACACAATATTGGGAGAACTCATGATGGCTATATTCGACTCCCTATCGTCTGAGTGGAACTAATAGGATAACTATCAATCGTTATGTCAGTACAGGGTAATCGAACTTCTAAGTGCCTAGTGCCTTACAATTCATCAACAGCGAAGTTGCTATGCATCACAATTCAATAACAGCGAAGTTAGGAACAGTGCATAGCTTTGAGCAGTACGATAATAAAACAGAAAGGTGTAATACCTCCCTATGCATAAAGTGTAAGTTTGTGATAAATTCTTAGGAGCACCATGAGGGAATGACCAATTATTGGGTAACTAGGAGCGTTTTTATTCATGCTTTTTTATATCTTTGTATTAATTAATAATATTTTATTGTTGTTGCCAAGTATCGTTACCCATGTTTTTATCTTTTTCTTTTTGTCGTATGTGATTTATGTGTTAGCTTATGGGTGGGCACCCATGGAATCCTCAAGCAAGCTTATGGTTCAAGTACGTTTAGGAAAGAATTAGATTTACCTTTGAGAAAATTTATTCATTTCATGATTCATATGCTAATGCTGCTATTGGAATGTTGAGGAGTGCATATTGTTATAGTTTGCTGTAATGAATGAATGTAGAAGCCATAGTGATTGAGATTCCCCGATTCTAGTGTTAGAGATTCCTTGGTCAGTCTACAATGAAGAACTAGAGATAAGTGGGATAGCCATATCCCATTCCTTGTGTTATGCATGCTCAAGAAGAAGAGAAGTTGAGTGAGTTGTGTTTAGGAAATGTCTGAAAAGTTAATTTCTTTGTTTATATTGTTTAGAATATGTGGGAATTGGGTTGAATGAAAAAGACCAAAGCCATAGCCAGTGAATTCTCCCTTATTGTTTTATTTGGGGATGGCACCTACACTAGATGGTGCCTATGGCTAAGAGGAGAAATGCTCCCTTGGCACTATTTCCCCAAGTGCGCTTTTCTAATATGAAAGTGATTTAGTCTTTATTATTATTTGTTTATGACTAATGCTTATTGTTAGGATCAAAATTGATGAAGATTTGATTACATGATAAGAATGCAAGTTTGGAATTTAGTATGGCTTTGGATTCTATGGTAGACATGCATATACATATTGTAAGATAGTTACTTCAATGAACATCCAAAATTCCATACATATTCATAGATTTGCATTCTTCTTCTTGGCCACCACAATGACGTCCATTCACTTTCATTTATAGATATTAAATTATGTCAACATCCAACATAAATTATGGAGCTCTTGCTATGTTTTCTCCTTGTATTTTAGGTTTATTCAACATGCATATCACTGCCTTAATGGGTTTTTTGGGTTGCAGTTTGATCCTCAACTCCTCGAATTTCTTGGGAATGCCTTTTAAACTATGTAGCACGGGAACCTCTCCCAGCTTTTAGGAAACTCGTTCCCGAAGTTCTGACATTCTAGGGAACTTGGGAACTTGTAGGGAACTTTCCAAATCCGGCGGGAACCATTCTGAATGGTTTGGAACTTTTACCCTCTAAAATCGGGAACTTAGGGACTTTTTCTTGTGTGTTTCCTTCATCGAGAGCTTCCACACATTCATGATCGCTATGTGGGTTGTTAACTTCATTCCTATTTCCTTGTGATCATACATATACCTGGTTGACTCATAATTTTTTCTCAAGAAAACTAAGTTGCACTAAAAGTCTATTTTTCATGTTGTCTTGTGGAGTTGGTGCACTTATCTCTATCTACCACCCATGCTAGAGTATTCGCTCATCCCTATTTTGATTTTTTATATATTAAATAAAGGAAAGTAAATTTATATATTTTACTATTTACCTTGTGAATAAAAAAAATCTTACTTCAAAACTAAATTCATACATTACATTTAAATGTAAATAAAAATTATCTTGCTTTTTATTTTATTTATTTTATAATAATTTAAATTTGATTATTTATACACCTTTGCAAATATACTAGCATAGAATGCCTTGTAGACATATAGTATTTTAATACATTTTAATCATAGTTGACACAAAACTTAAAACTTACTCTATACATATAGGCACTAATATAGAGACTATAACTTCTAAGTCCCCGCTTTGAGGTGGATGGTAATGTTGATTTTATTTCCATTTCCAATAAGGGATAAGCTAAGTCATTTGGTTTGTGTTAATGTTTATTTTCTTCTCTTCTCATGTTTTTTTTGAATTATTTTATTTTTATATTTTTTTAATGTATATTATTGTTGTTCCCAACCTGTTGTTTCCTGTAAATTTGGGGGAAACTTATAAACATATCCGATACTCATACCCACGTTCTCTATGTTCCCATTTTCCGGAAACTTCTGCAACATAGCTTTTAAATCATAGTAACTATAACTGAAGGCATTACATCAAAAAACTCCATGACATCAAGAAACTCCTTGAACGTGGTTGTTGCTTTGGTTATTGTTTTGTTATACCTAAGAGTCTGCTATCTACAAATATTTGGGTTCTTCACCTCTTTTGCAATGTTGAGCTTATTTGGGTTCTTCACCTCTTTTGCAATGTTGAGCTTATTGGGATTTCTTCTTGTACCTTATATCTATTATTTCTTCTTGGATATTCTTATCACTGATTTGCTCCTTTGTGTAACTATTAAGAATGGGTTCCTCTTTATCAGAATGGGCAGCTTTAAAAAAACCATTTTGTCATTGATTGTGAGTGTATTGCAAATTGATTTTTTTTCAATACATGTGCCAAAGGCTACATTTTCATTGGTTGTTCCTTCATGTACAACTGCAGTGAACTGCTAGGTCCATAATGTGTTCCGATCTCTTGTGTTCCCATTCTCTTCTTCGTGGCATACCATTTGTAGGAAAAAACATGGATAATTCCTCGTAAAATATGAACTATTATTTCTTTCCAAGGCCCAAATTGCTGCATTGGTTCTTGCTTAATCCACATTAATTAGAGTAGATGATGGAGCCTCGTTTCGCCATAGTAATCACAGTGCTTTTCAACGTTAATCTTTTAAAATCTACATAAGAATAGTGACTCAACTTTGTATGTAATTTCAGGCTTTGGAATAAAGGCTGCCATCCACTACCATGGAAACATTTTCATGTCTAATGTCACTTGGAACTCTTTCACCTTTCGGTCATCACAAGTAAATTTATTCTCTTCTCAAATCTTTCAATGCGGTTTACTATGTGTTGCCCTTTTTCATATATAGCTATAGAGCTTGTGCTTCATGCTTCTAACTTTGAAGGCTAGTTTATTGAAACAAACTGTTCCCCTCGTGGAGGATAACCGCAATATTTTGAAGAGTACTCGATATGGTTCTTTCAAAAGCTTCAATACCTCAAAATTTATTGCAAACAACCTTTTGATGGGCTTGGAGGTTGTATGGTTTGTTGCCCAGATGGTCACATTGCATAGTGATAGAGGAGGTCTAACTAGCAGTTCTTCCCAAAAGATGGATGACATGATGTTGACGTTTGTGCTTATGTTGACCATTGCAACAAGAATTTGCCTCTCCATGATAGTTGTGAGAACTTGCAAATCTTATTGAAAGAAAGTGGTTACTTTGCTTGATTTGATAATATTGGCGTCTTATTATTTGTCTCCATTGGCGCTAAGTATGCCGTTGAGAAATTCATTGATCTTCCAAATGAATTTTTTGCCTTTTTTTTGCTTCGAGCTAACTCTTGCAATTGCCTAATCAATCCTTGTATCTATATTTTGGTTGACCTTGTTATAACATCCCAATTAGAATGCGATCTCTCTACGAAATCTTATCTTCTCCTTCCTTCTCTCCCTCCCTAACGTCCTCAAGTACCTCTAATACTTTCTTCCGTTTTGGAAAGTCTTGTTGACTGTTGTCCCTAATGGAATCTTCTTCGGATTTAGGATGTCTGTATCCTTCGGGCTAGCTTGTGTTGCGATAAAAGCTTCCTTATGCTCCATCTTATTTGTTACTTGGATCATCGGTCAGTTCTTTGCCTGCAGGGGTCTTTCAATCTTGGTCAATAGTGTGTTGTGTGTATCTGGACCACAGAGTTAACAACATGTTATTTTGGGATGCTTAAACTACACTTATAGGTTGTGGGGTTTTCCATTCTCTACCATAAAAGTATATTATGTACATTTTATGGCCGTCTTGGGCATGTTTAGCTTGGATTTGTTTTTAGCTGTATTATGAGAACTTAAACTTCTTATTGTTTCAAGGGTTGATAGGAGGTGGGTTTCTCATTCACACCGTTTCTTTGCCCTTTTTGGTATTACTCCCTTGGCGTGATGGTACAGGCAGCCTTTGCTTGACGCTTTGAATAGAGTGACCTCAAGGGTACTTCGGGGTCTGTATTTTGTTTGGGCTAGCAGAGAGGCAACCTCCGGTTTGTTTCTTTTATGATATAGCATTCATATCGTTGTTATTATTTTTTATTTTTAAAATAACAGTTTGTTGGGAAGAATGCATAAGGATAGGTTCAACTTTTAAGGCTGTGCTTTTAAGGGATGACCCTTGATACTATGAGTCCTATCATGGCATTTTAAAAGTTCAAACTAGTATATGGCATATGCAATAATCAAATTACGAATTGAGAGGCACACTTGTTTAGAATTTCATCCTTAGTTCAATAGTTAAATTTCATTGCATACCCTAAGGTGTTGTAGCTTGCAAAATTCATAATAAACTTGCCCAACTTAGTGGTCAACTATTAAGTAAATTACACACTCTCACGGGTATCTTTGGGAATTCAATCCAGACATGACCTTTAAAGGACACAACACAGTAGGCAGGAAAATCAGGTTGTAGGCCATGATGTTATTTCTTAGAAAGAAGGGACCGTAACACAGGCAACCTCAAAAAAAAGATGAAAAATCCTTCCGACAAATTTTTGGAGGTTTTACCCTACCAGCCATTGACCTGCTTGTTATGAGAGACTCATTGCTCAAGAGTATGATCTTTCTAACAAAATATCAACAAAAAATTTATTGCCTCTTTCTACAACTCCAAGTGGATGAGATGTGTTGAGGCTTAAAAAATTTAATATATAAAAAATTATAAAACCAAGTATATTTAAGCTCCAAATTTAAATTGATTAGATTGTAAATACATTTATATAAATATACACGGAATTTCAATTTCAATTTCCATTTACTCATCCTCACATTTTAAATAAATCTTTTAATAAATAGTTACAAGACAACAAAATCTCTTTGTATTAGTTAGTCTTGCCTTGATTTGATCTACAAGGGAGACATATATATTCACAGCAAAATCATGCATATGCATTAAGAATAACTAATTGATTTCATAATCAATGAATGGATGCATTTTTGTCATAATTGCAAATTAACAATAATTGGGTAAATTGCAAGTATTTTACTTCATAATTGATTAATAGATGCAACTTTTGTCTATTTGTAGGATTTATGTGTTATATTTTAGAACATGTAATAGTTGGCACTTCAACTATTAAATTTGGGTAAATAATGTTTTACTTCATAAATTAATTAATTAATGCAATTTTTGCTTATTTATAGGATTTATGTACTGGCATTTACAACATGATTCCAAATTGGAATAGTTGGTATATGGGTTGCTTACACTCAGGGTATTTATGAATTATTAAGGATTGCATCTCGAGGGATTTGATCCCTTGCAGCACTTGATAGAGCCATAATTAAGATGAATCTAGGCTAGTAATAAACTTGCCCAACTTAGTGGTCAACTATTGAAATAAATTACACACGCTCAAGCTCATGGGTACCTTTGGGAATTCAATCCAAACATGACATGACCCTTAAAAGACACAACACAGTAAACAAAAAGAATCAGGTTGTAGGCCATGACGTTATTTATGTAAAAAAGACCTGTTACACAAAATTTATTAAAGTGAGGCAACCTCAAAAAAGGTGAAAAATCCTTCGGACAATTTTTTGGAGGTTTTACCTTACCAGCAATTGACCTGCTAGTTATCATAGACTAATTGCTCAAGAGTATGCTCCTTCTAACAAAATATCAATCAAAATATGACTCATTCTATGCATTATTTGCCCATCAACTTAATGATTCAAAATAGCAACAGACTTGGTTGGCTTACCTTGTTGTAGGACTTGACCATAAAACTTTTGGGTTCTCTTACTAAGCCATGCCAAATTGGTCAAATAATTGACCTAATGGATAGTAGAGGATTTAAAGACCATGCAAAATCACTAAAAGAACTATAGAATCCCCGAGACCCCGGTGGGGGCTGTAGTGAGATGGCTATCAATACAAATATGATAAAGGCATTAATGAAGACTCACACAACACTAAATGTTGGCCAACCTAAGCCTGACAGTTGCACATTCTCTTCATCCACTCCAAGACCTAGCATCCATCCTGACTGCAATTAGTCATATAAAATATCAAATATACTAAATCTTTACAAAAATAATATCTAGCAATATTGATAGGAAGGTTATTATGGCAATTGTTTGCCACATGTTTCTACTAGTTTGAATGTGTGTGTATGCACAGATATTTAACTGTTTTAATTAATTTTCTTAGCAAAGCATAATTTTAAAAGTAACTTGCAAGTAGTCCTTTTCCTAAATAAGATAGTATGACTGTGAATATGAACAAAAGCTTCAAAAATGGCAATCTGATTTATGTAATGGGATATGGCTTTCTAACTTTCTATCGACAATTACCTTACCATTTTAGACAATAATTGGAAAAGGTACATGGTGTTAGATTGACCCTCTGTATGAAAGTGTTTTCATTGCTCTTTACCTAAAGTATTACATAGATTTTGAACTTAGAGCTGGAGCTTTAGTTCAATCCGCTTACACATTATTTCAATTCCATTTTAAGTGAACTGTTTTGTTGGCTTTCTACTATTTGTTGAGTCCTTGGCTCTCTCGTACTGCTGAACAATATGATGAGGTATTTTCCCATTACTGCTGAGCATTATGATGAGTGTTTTTCCCAGTGCACTTGTTTACATTTTCTGAAACATAATTTTTAAATGGAGAGTTGAAAATTCTTGTTACTGCTCAGTATTGTGTATCAATCCCTTTTTTAATAAAAGGCCCACAACAAAATTTCATTTGGTTTTTAATGCCTTCATTGTGAGAAGTCAACAACAACTTTCTTTGGTTGCAGATATCAAATGCAGATTGCTTGCTGCTACAAAAGACCCAACAAGGTTCTCAACTCCGTTCTCGGATTTATCTTTTTGATGAAATTTGAAGGTTGAACATGATTTATCATTTGTTATTGGCTAGAAATGTTCCAGAAAGAAATTTTCATCGAAATGGAATGTTGAGTAAATTCTTCAAAGCTATTTTATTTTCAGTGTTTATCACTTTAATAGTCATTGTCTTGATGAATCTGATATGATATGATATTGATTAAAGTATGAAGCTTAGATGGAACTAATGTGTCCAGTGTTTATTGAATGAAACAATTATAGTGATAGTATTTATAAGTTAATTTCCTATCAACTAGATAGGTAAGCCGATTGTTATGAAATAAAGTTAAGACAAAGCTGTCCAATAAATCTTATTTTCATATATTTATTGAACAACATTTTGTTTAGATTTTAGTGTCATATATTTATTGAACAACATTTTGCTTAGATTTTAGTGATTTGTTATGGAGTAGATTTTGTTGTTTCTTCATATTTCCACATGATGATAATATACTGTAAATTGTAGCTCAGGTCCTTATTGAACTGAAGATTATTGTTAGGGCCTTGTACCTTTCTTGGAAAATCCTTGAACGGTCTATGACAATCCCTTGAACCTTTTCATTATGCCACATATAGTTTACCATTTACTGAGTATAGTTCAGTGAAAGTTTTGTCCAATAGATCTTATCTTGATATATTTCGTGAGCAATTTTTCTTTTAATTTGTTAATCTTTGTTGTGTCTTCATAACTCCATATGATAATATACAATACATTTGTAATTTAGGTACTTATTGAACTCCAGAGGATTGTTATGAACCCCTCATCTATGTAATGTTTATCTGAAATTGGTGTTGGATTGCAAATTTTGTTTATGCCAATGATGTGAGCTTATTATTATAGTAAAAGGGCTTATCTTAAAGCATTTTTTTATGACCAAATCTCACATGGTCTTCTATATACAAATTTTTACGAGATAGTATCTTTGGTGAGTAAATGTTCATTCTTCATTAGGGCATGAAAGAGACCTTAAGATAGGGAAAGGAAGATCTAAAGCATCTTGTCGCATGTAACACTTGCAATAGTTTTACTTGATGAAACTGTCGCATGGCTTTTTGCCTCCAAACATTTGGTCCTTTTACATTATTGTCAATATTCATGGGCTTAAACGCTGACTTATAGCCCAACATATTGCTTCACCATACTTTCATTCTTTCCCACTATTTTAGCATTCCTTTTTCGTCCCTTTCAAAAATTGATATGAGCGTTCTATGAAATTCCATCAGTTAGATTTAGCCAACTAAGCTTGAATTTCAGATGGCTTGCAAGCATTTTTTGGGTCTGGACTCTGATTTAAGAAATTAAAGCATTAGAGCTGTGCTTTTTGTTGATGAATTCTGTCATAAAGCTTCAGAAAGTTCAAAGAAGTTTCCAAACTTTGCCATCTCTTAAGCCTACTTGTATCTAGAAGGATTATATCTAAGAAATTAAAGCATTAGAGTTGTGCTTTTTGTTGATGAATTCTGTCATAAAGCTTCAGAAAGTTCAACGAAGTTTCCAAACTTTGCCATCTCTTAAGCCTACTTGTATCTAGAAGGATTATATCATCATTTTTATTTTATTGAATGAATTATGTATATTGAATGCTGTCAAATATGGCCAACTACTTAGTTTCCAGGACTCTTTGCCTGCGAGGTTTGAAAGCACAGCCTAATGGATGGGTTGCCAGGGTTTGAACCTGGGTCATCATTGTGCCTACCAGGTTTGAAAGCACATCCTAATGGATGGGTTGCCAGGGTTTTAATCCTACTTCATCATTGTGGTGGCACCCTGTCTTGACCATTAATCCTACTTCATCATTGTGGTGGGGAACGGAGGGGAAAGGAGGTCCTAAATTCTCCTCGATTCCTCGTTAAGCTCCATCAGAAGGTTTCAAGCGTAGGCTCTTAAGTAAGGCGGCCCGGTAGCTCCTTGTTGAGTTTCCAGGACTCTTTGCCTGCGAGGTTTGAAAGCACAGCTTAATGGATGGGTTGCCAGGGTTTGAACCTGGGTCATCATTGTGCCTGCCAGGTTTGAAAGCACATCCTAATGGATGGGTTTCCAGGGTTTTAATCCTACTTCATCATTGTGGTGGCACCCTGTCTTGACCATTAATCCTACTTCATCATTGTGGTGGCACCCCGAGCACAGCATAATGGATGGGTTATATTATAATTAGCGACTTAGTTTCCAGGGATCTTTGCCTACCAGGGTTTGAACCTGGGTCATCAGTGTGGGGTCACCCCGTCTTGACCATTAGAACACAACCTAATGGATAAGTTGTAATATCATTAGAAAGATGATAAGAATTGATTAGAGGAAAGGGCATGATGGAATCCATATGATTCTATAACATACAATGCAAATGATAGAGGGTGTCCCTTCTACTTTCAACAAAACGAAAGAATGGAGCCTTTATTTGGGGAGATCACACAAACCATTGTAACTATCCACTTGTGGAAGTTTGACTTGAAGATGCCATATTTTTATGGCATATGAAAATTATGGCTCATCTCTTGCTTGCTGTAATTACATGAATGGTTGTATGGATAAGAATAAATTATTGAATAGTATGGATAAGAGTAACATTATGAATAGTAAAAATCCTTGTGAAATTATTTATTCCTTGTTGAGTCCTGTGCAACATGTCCCAGCATTATGATAAACTCGTTGACTTGGCCAGCACTAAAAGGAAGCTAATACAGATCAGTCGCATGATCGCCTCTTTATATTTTTCTAGGTCGAATGGATTTTGACCTTTTCCTTGTGATATTTGCACATATATCTCTTGGGGAATAATGGGTAGGTAGATGAGGAGATATACTTTCTAGCTTATCTTTATGCAGAGGCAGTGGCGATATTGTAAAGGTTGCTTTTCAAGTGATGTTTCAAGATTCTATTATTTGCAGATTCGTTCTCTTATTTCTGTTGCAAGTCCCCACTCTGTTTTCAGTAATGTCCAGTTCAATAATCAAGGGGTTGGGAGTTTATTAACCATTATGATATTTTAATCTGCAACTTGTTATCTATCTTGTATACATCTGCGTTGTCCCATTGCAAGCTATTCAAGCTTATTTATTGTAATTTCCCTCAAAATACACCTTTAAAAAAAAAAAATTTATTATGAATTGTTGTAAAGCACGGGTTTATGTAAACTTAACTTCAGCGTTCATCAATTGAAATGTGGATCCTAATTCGATAGAGTCTTCTTTTATCATACAAAGATTTCATGGGATTGGATTGATTTTTACTAGCATCTAGGTTTGTTTCCTATTCAACGATCTATATAGGCCTGGTATAGTTAGACTATCTATTTATCTTTCTTTCAAATCCACACATGCATAAGATAATGTTTAGAACCATATTTTTAACTCAACCATGACTTGGAATTATTTCAACCAAACCCTCCCTATTTAACCTATATATTACACTATACTTTCTTTTAACCAATAATGATTCCCTTTAATCATTAATATCAATATAGGAAAACTATTATGCAAACCCTAAACATTTACATATCTTAATCAGAATACATAATTATAACTTAAACATATGAACACCTTTTTAATGGTAGTTATATATATATATATATATATAAAATTCCTTTTTTATCCTATTCATTATTACCCCTTCTTATAAAAGAATTACAACCTAAGAATACATCCTATATATAATTGACCATTTCATAATCACTCCCGTTCTATTTTAAGGGACCTTATATGACATATAATTTTCTTTAAAATAATAACAATACTCAAAAATGGAAAATTAGACTATCCAATATCAAATGAGATATGTATAACTTTTATACTTAAAAAGAAAAAATAACAATATTTAAAAAAAATAGAATTTCCACTTCATTAAATTATATTACAAGAAATACAATTCAATTATAAATCCCAATATATATATAAATCCATTTATATATATAATCATAATTAACTTAATTACTTCAAATCACCTCAAATAAAATTACCCATATTTTAAAATCCAACTTATGTATTAAAAAGAGCTTCATGAATGTATATCTTGATTCTTTTTAAAATACTAGCTCTAATATATATCTAATAATTCACAATCCCTACTATGAAGTGCATGACATATGAACTCTATCAGATAACATAAATATAGGTTGCCTCTATCATACGTCTTATAAATGTTTATAATGCAGAGATATGCAGCGCTCGCGTTTACAAGATTTATATAAAAGCTGCAGAGTAATATCTATACATATATATTGTACTCCACTGTATGATACCACAAGTCGATCAACACATGGGTAGATTAACCAATCGAGGAAGCGATACTAAGATCATTGGGACCAATCAACAAGAAGGAAATAAATACACAGCCCATAGATCGCCTCTATTAAAACGCATTCATTACATACATTGACAAAATCATTAAACATATACCTAAGTTAAAACCTACTTACTTGGAACAAAAGTGGGAGATCACTTATCTTTCGAGTTGTAGAATAGAGCGAGTGGAAGCTTGACTTCAACGTTCTCTGTCAGTGTAATGGTTTATAGAATATCAAGTAAATGCTCCATTTCCTTTATTCAATTTTTATTTATCTTTCATTTCCTTCTTGTCTTCGAAGGTGAAGAAGAAGAAGGGGAAGAAACCCATTTCCAAAACACCATAGTGTCCTTTTTATAGTAGTATTTAGGTCTTTTACTATCATCATAAATTCTTGTTAGAACTTAACTTATCTTTAAAATAAATCAAGATATTTAATTAGTTCGCTTAACTTATCTTTAAATTAACTCAAGATCTTTAATTAGTTCACTTAACTCTTCTTTAAAATAACTCAAGATCTTTAATTAGTTGACTTAACTTATCTTTAAATCAACTCAAGATCTTTAATTAGTTGACTTATCTTATCTTTAAATTAAATCAAGATCTTTAATTAGTTGACTTATCTTTAAATCAACTCAATATCTTTAATTAGTTCACTTAAGGTAATTCTATTATCTTGAATATCATTAAATGTAACTTAGCTTTAACTATCAATTTATATAGTTAACATACTATTAAATAGCTAAGAGTTTCCCATGCATCAACTACCGATTAACATTTTCTTCATTGGTAGATAAAATGATATAGTTCTTTTTAATCTCACCTATTTTATTTATCTTTTAAATAATATTTATTTAGAAATACCAATCTATTTCCTTGGTAATAATAAGTCATTTATCTTTTATTCATAATTTATAATCAGAAAATTATCAATCATTTTCCACTTAGGAATTTTAATGATATATTTTGTCGAGGCTAGGCTACCAACATTCTTTATGTTAATTTCTTATTTTTACTTAATGGTACTTAGTATATATTAGCCTCCTGCTAATAGTTAGATTATAGGAACTTGTTACTGCCTTGCGGCGACTAGGAGTTTCTTCGACGTCCTTATCCAGGACTAGTTATTAACACACTTTTAAACTTAAGTGTTTTCTTAGTGAATATCTCAGTTCACTTTAATTGCACACGACATTAGGATGACTGCTGTCATCGAAATTCATTGCTATCAAGCCATTCACCCTCTCCCCCTAGTGGATTTCATGCCCCATTCGTTTTGTTGCATCAAGCCTCCAGTCTCCTAAGTCTATGAATTTACTTAATACTTAGGAAAACATGATCATACTTACAAAGTTTTACCTGTGGATCTCTTGCCATGAGCTCCTTGCCGTTGGCGGGTATCGAGTTGTACCTTCTGTTGCTGAAACCCTAAGGGAGAAAGCGGGATATAATATGCAACTTGTTATCTATCTTGTATACATCTGCGTTGTCCCATTGCAAGCTATTCAAGCTTACCCATCTTTTAAGTATATTCTTGATGGCGATTATAGTGTTGTTAGCCATGGCATCTTGGAATGTAATCTGCACATGATATATCTATTGACATTCTCTAATTGGCAAACAACAAAATTGACATTCTCTGCGATGAGCTTGGGCAAGAGAGTTGGACCCTTTTTTTATGTTTATTCTTGCAATGATTGATCATTGGATTTCTTGAGATAACTCTTGGAAGATAAAATGGCCAGAACATCCTTATTTGTTTATGTGGGTCTGATCCTTTTGGTAGTAGTTCCTTCGGTCCTCATGGATTTGGTGAAAGTTGTGTGCAACTTCCCAGAACATGCATATTCAAATCAGTCATTATGGATTAGCATTGATTTCGATGATGGCATACAACATGCATATTCAAATCAGTCATTATGGCTTAGCATGGATTTCGATGATGGCATACAACATGTATATCCAGTGAATAAATGGAGAGTTTGAATTTTTACAAGTAAACAAAATTGTATAGTGTTACGGGACAAACTAGCAAGGCTAGTGCCCAGTAAGCACATGCAAGGAGTTGTGACCCATTGTCACCTCAGTCACACCCCTTTAGCTTCTTGGGAGAGTTTTGACCTCCAAAGGGAGAGCCCTTCAATGGTGCCTGCAAAACAACTTGAATACAAACAAACCACTCCAATGCCTTTTAGATTAGTGCTTTGTGTTGGAGTCAAATAGAGTTAGGATGGTGCTTGTATAGTAGTTTTGGTAGTTTTGTAAGTGTGTTTAGGGTTAAAAAGACATGCCAAAGATTTCGGGACCGAAATTTAAGGGCCGTAATTTTATGGCCGTGAGAATTTAGGACCAAAATTTTTGGGGCGCGAGAATTTAGGGCCGAAGTTTTAGGGGGAAGATTTTAGGGCCGAGATTTTCGGGTCAAATTTTTCAGGGATAAACTTTTAGGGCCAAAATTTTAGGGAAGCTCGGAAATTCAAAATTTTTTATTTTGTTATATTATTTTTTTAGGGTTTTCAGTTATGTATAAAAACTAAAAAAGTAAAGCTAATTACAAAAGAAAACAAAGAATTAACCCAACAATAGTATTTACAAATTTACAAACTAGGGTTTTAGGTGAAGAGATAAACCAACTTAGGGTTTTAATGGATATTATCCCAAACCTTAGCCTTAGAGGAAGGTGACCAGCCTTCCTCTTGGAGGTAATTCTCCTTGTCAACTAGGTTAGGGCTTCTTGAAACAACCTCTAGGGTTCGTTTCAAGAGCCTAAACTAAGGCAAATTTGGAGATCCAAGGCCAAACTTTGTAAAAACCTCCTCTTTGGAGCATTTTTACTATGCTATGAGGATAGAAAGGTAGATAAAAGCCCTATTAAAAAAAATGCAGCTCTAGAGCTACCATTCATCAAACAAACCTAAAAATGGAATAGACTTACTTGATCATGAGTTGTTCCAACCATTCTAGCATTAGCAAAACAAAGAAAACATCCAACTTCATCCAAGAGACAAGAATATCTCCCTCCAAGAGGTGTGCATCACTCCAAAAAGACTATCTTGGGTAAAAAAGTAACATTATGAATTTTATCTCATAAGTTGTGTGTAAAAATGAAGTGAGGAGATTGTATTTATATGATCTCACACTCACTTTTTACAAAATAACCAAGCCTACATGCTTTAAAATGCCAATTTAAAATTAAAACATGTCAACTTAAAATTATAACATAAAATAATTCCTTAATTTCTTGTGGTTTGTGTCTTTAGTGCAGTGTCCCTTAATGGACTTTCATTTAAGTTTTGTTATAATTTCTCTATCTAAACAGTTATGTTTAAATATGCTTGAGAAGAGAAGAATGTCCCTATGTCTTTATGGAGGGTAGGGTTCCTTTCTTAGGACCTACCTAGTTGGTTTTTGGACAATTTTACTTGAACATGGCTGAACTTCATCAATATCTAACCTGGTTTCCCAAGTGGCAAGGTTTTGTACCTTATGTATTTTTTGTAACTTGAAATAATCTTCTAGATTATAAAAAAAAAAATCTTATTCTAATTTATAAGTTGTTATTCATCTAAATATTTAGAGGAAGAGAAAATATTCCAATTTTTTATTTAAAAATAAATAATGCCATAAATAAATCTTCATAGCTTATTACATGTGAAAAATGTAAAATTCATATTAACAATCTCCTCGATTATAAAAGGGGAGAGGAGGGATAGTGACAACATGTCAAGCCTGTACTTGCAGCAAGACAGAGGCATCAACTCAAAGTGATATGAGGGTAGTTACAAAAGTGGAAAGAGTTTATACAAGGGTGAATGCCATTTAGAGGGAGGATATAGTGGTTCTAGGTCATTCCTCTTCTTAGAATCATCTACAGAAGATTGCACAACAAGCAAGACTGGGTAGGTTTTAGGAGTGATGTATTTCTAGCATGAAAGCATGAGGGTTTAGGGTTTGTGTGTAGTAAGTTGGATCTTGGAGCATTATGTGGAGGAAGGCTATAATAGAGTGGGGAGAAGGAGGAAAAGTAAATACCTCTAGGGAAAAATCCCAATTGTTGTGTATCAAGGCATAGCACAAATAAGGTCATCCATGGTAGACAATGGTGGAGGAAGCCATATTTTCATGGTTGAGGTTGCATTGGTTATGTTTGTTGGGGTAAACATATAGATACCATCTAATGCCAAGAGCTTGTCTTGGGTTTTCCATGAAGGCCAATGAGGACATGGTAAAAATTGTTGGTAGACAATTATATTTGGGTTCTTCAATACTGTCTTTGGAAAGGTGGCATCCATGCTTCAATCCACAAGTTGAACCTATATCCAAAATGTTTCTCTATGTAAATATTCCAAGTCTCCCATTGAAATGTTGGTCGGATAAAAATTTAAATATGATAGGGAATAGCTATGGGATAATATTGGATACTAATTCTTGTTACAAGTCTAGTCCTTAGAGGATAATGGATAAAATATTAGCAGAGGTAGATATTAGAGAAGGGATATCATAATGTTTACAAATTAAGATTAGCTCTCAAATACATAGGTGATATTTAGATCACACGAGAGTTCCTTTTCGATGTGCTAGGTGCCATTTGTATGGGTGTTTGGCCAAATAATGCAATTACATCTTTGTAAGAAAGGTATGCATGAAGGAAAAAATTGGTCTCTTGGAATATCAATTTGAATATGGCTTCAGGGAATGAATGTGACAATCATATTCCACCTTCTAACATGCGGAAGGAGGTCTAGTAGTGTTAAGATTCAATATGCTAAGATAGATAACATCAGTATTCAATTCAATTTCCCAACAATAGCATATACAGGATCTTACTGAGACAATAACAAGCACAACATAAACACAAGAGACACAAATTTATCCTGGGAAACCCTATAGGGGAAGAAAACCCAGCAAAAATTTCTCAATATAGATGCTCAAAAGTACAAAGACAAAACCCCAAACAAGTGCTCCTTCTCCTTGCAGATCTCTCTCTCTCTCTCTCTCTCTCTCTCTCTCTCTCTCTCTTATGCGAATTACACAAGTGAGTGTGTGTGTGTGAATGAATGAATAAATCAGAGAGCCTACCTCTCTATTTATACATTCACTTCTACTTTAATTTTACAACTTGGCATGTCGGCCTCAACTAACTTTACCACTCAACTAATGCTGACTGGGCTGACTCCTTTAGGGGACTTAAAAACCCCATTACATTTGTCTCTAGGGGGATATAATGCCCTGACTTACAAAGGAGGATTTACCTCAATGACTTTATATGACCAAATGTAATAATAACATCCCGATGGAGGAATAAAACATATTCGAATAAATTACAATAATAAAATACAATAGAATATTCTTCGAAGTTACAATATTTCAACACTCCCCCTTGACAAGAAGGGTATTCTACTAACAACAACAACATCAATTGTAGGAGCAAGGAGAGATAGCGTCGTCAACAACATCAAGGTGATACATCTATAAATCACCCGAATTTTTCTTCAACAACATCAGCAACTGAAACAGTTACTAGAACATCTTTGACATCTTCAGTACCGGAGCATCATATTCTATAGCACTGAGTCTTCATCTTTTATCTTCATCCTCTGCAGCACTCAATCGTCTACAGTAACACTTGATCTCTCGATCATCTACAACAAATCTTGATCTTTTGATCAACATGAACAACTCTTGATCTTTCGATCAGCAACAATATCATTTGCAGCAACATAACCTGCAACACACATGATCCAATTACGGGATGATCAATCCCTCTCACTTTAGGACATAAGTTCAAGGATGATGCAATCTTGATCCAGTTACGGGATGATTAGTCCCTCTCACTTTAGGACATAAGTCCAAGGATGATGAAATCCTGATACAGTTACAGGATGATCAGTCCCTCTCACTTTAGGACATAAGTCCAGGGATGATACAATCCCAACCACACTCATGGAGACAAAAGTCTTCCGATCACTTTAGGACTAATGTCCAGGGATGATACAATCCCAACCACACTCACGGAGACAAAAGTATGTGGATCACTTTAGGACTAATGTCCAGGGATGATACAATCCCACCCACACTCACAGAGACAAAAGTCTGCGGATCACTTTAGGACTGATGTCCAGGGATGATACAAACCCAACCACACTCATGGAGACAAAAGTCTGAGGATCACTTTAGGACTAATGTCTAGGGATAATACAATCCCACTACAACATCATCATCACTGCTCCCCCTTTCGAGGAAGGTCCTTTCAAACCACACCAAGCTTGTCACGGAAGTACTCAAACTTCACTCGAGACAGAGGCTTAGTCAACACATCAACAACTTGCTCATTAGTGCTTGAATATTGGAGCTTTATAGCTCCCTTCTGTACCATATCCCATACGTAAAAATACCATTTCTATGTGCTTTGACTTTTCATGGAACACGGGGTTCTCCGTCATCTTTATACAACTTTGGTTGTCACATAGAATCACCATGGTATCCAAATCCAGGTCAAATAGACCTAACATCAATTTTCGAAGCCATATGGCTTCACAACTAGCAGAAGAAGCTACTATATACACTGCTTCAATTATGCTAAGAGCAACTGTTGGGCCTGGCCCAAGTAAGGCATTTTTGAGAAGACAGTTTTTGGAATTGCGAAGTTGAGCGCAGTTCAATTGAATACTTTTTGGCAAAGACAGTTTTGGAAGCTGCGAGGATAATGCGCAACATCGAGAGAGTAAGGAAACTAGCACCGCGAAGATACAACGCTGTGAAGAGCCCGATCTACGGAGATCCGGCAAGGCAAAGTTTCGGAAGGAAAATGGTATACATTCTGGTAAGACCATCGGTGGTCTATTTTTGGTTTAGATACTCAATTATTACCAAGCAAGCAGGTAAGGAGTATTGCGAAAGGAAAGCGATCAGTCGCACAAGCAAGGGAAGCACTACATGGATTGGCCGCATGAAGCCGTTAGAGAAGGAACGGCTGGGTGAAAGCGACCCGTCGGCATGCGCTCGGAAAGGGGGCTGAAAGCGACGTGACCACGTGCAGAGGATGGACACGATGGAGGAGTCGCTATCAGAGCCTAACAGCCCGGTTAGGGGAAAACCACGACAGTTTTGGGAAACCTTAGGGTTTTTTCCTATGCATTGTAAAGACATGACCTATGGGCATGATCTATAAAATGGCACATTTTGTAAGGGAAAGGGTTAATCTCGAATCTTCATTGTATAATCTTGAGAAATACTTGTTTGTTTTTCTGGAAGCTATTGTAAAGGCTCTACAAGCTGTGTGCGCAGAGACCTATCGAGAGAGAAGAGAGTTTGCAGCTGAGTGCGCAGACTGGAACTGTTGTACCCTTCCCAAGATAATATAACAACATTTCCTGTGGATGTACCTCCCATCCTGGGGGTGAACCACGTTAAATTCTGTGTTGTGTGACTGTTTAGTGCCTGAATCTGTATATTTGCTTACAATGAATGCTTAAGATCTCATTTATCAGTTTATATGTTCTTACTTTTATATGTATTCGTCATAAACAATGAAGATGGGAATAATATGTTAAGTATCGCATATGTGGATGAATGTTAAATGCATAAGTATTTCTAAGTCAGAATGAATGCATAAATTGATTGAGTAAACACTAGAATCAATGGAGTTTGCGCCGCACAATTCCCTTGAAGCGCAGTACCGGAAGTGCTCAGTACATGGTGTTTTGTCATATTGCATAAGTCATAAGATAAATAACCTAAGTCAATTGATGAATGGATAGGAAACTCTGAGTAAAGTCATTGAAGTTGGTTAAGTCCGAAGAGGAACTGCAGTCTCAGTTGCAATGTCCTATCGTCGAAAGACCATCCAACATCGCGTAGTCCTTGGAGGCGCGATAGACTAAGTGTTAACCGTGAAAGGATTAAGATTCGCGCAGCCCGAAGTCTACTGCGCAAATACTCTAGTGTGTTGCTCATTAGCTTGTTTGAACACTCATCACCTAGTTGTGGAAACCTAATTCCATAGCCCCCCCATAACTTCGCCTCAGGTGAGACCTCAGTCTGTTCGCAAATTGTTTCCAAAAGGGCCGGTGAAAAGGGGTTTTGTTGGTTCCTCGAACCACGCAGAACCTGGGTCTTTCAAGAAAAACTCAAGAACAATTATATAAGCCAACAACAAAACTAGACTGCTTCCTGCTAAACCATGATATCATGGCGGATCCTAAACAATAACATCCACCTAAGGTGTTCTTCCTGTCTGAGACACTTCCAGCCCAATCTGCATTTGTATAACCATACAATATGTAGTCACGATCTCCAACACAGTATAGACCAAAATCTATCGTACCTTTCAGGCACCTCGTTGCATGCTTTGCAGCTACCAGGTGAACACGTCTAGGCTCAGCTAGATACTGACTCATGGTGTTCACAACAAAGCATATATCTAGCTTGGTATTCATCAAATACTTCAACAACCCAATAATCTATTTGCACCGAGTCACGTCCACTAACTTTGAAAATTCATCAGCTGACAACTTCAAGTTGGTATCCATGGGTGTGGCCGTGGCTTTACATTCCAACATATCAAATAGTTTTAGGATTTTTGTGCAACATACTTTCCCTGGTTGAGAAAGATTCCTTTTGGGTTCTTCCATACTTCCAAACCTAGAAAATAGTGCATCAATCCAAGGTCTTTCATCTCAAATTCTTCAGCGAGCTTCTTCTTGCACTCTACAATCTGTTTCTCATTTCCTGTCAGAAATAAATCATCCACATACAAAAATAATATGACAGGTTCATTATCTATAACCTTAAAGTAAAGTTTAGGATCAGCTTTACTTTTGGTAAATCCCAATCTCATCAAAAATCTATCTATCCTTCTATACCAAGCTCTAGGAGCTTGCTTCAATCCATACAGAGCCTTCTTCAACTTGCATACGTGACTCTGTCTGTCTTCAAATTCAAATCCTTGTGGTTGTTCTATGTACACTTCATCATCCAGGAAAGTTTCCTCATGTTTTCCTGATGTAACTTTTATTTCATTACTGCGGTTATCGTGAGTAAAGCTCTAGTAGAAGTGTATCCATCAATTCCCTCGCCGTGTGAGAAACTGCAAGCCATAGACCTTGCCTTGTACCTATGTAGTATGTTTGATTTGTAAGACTTCTTGCTGAACAGTCATCACTTGTTCTTCGGAACAATTGTTCATCATCAAGGTTCTCGTGTAGATCATATCACACGATCTTTCCTACAAATCAAATTCAATTACAAGATTAGTAACACTTCATAATCATCAAATCATTTCAATGATAACCTTTTATGCATACTGATATGATTCACATAGTTATGCAACTATCTTGTCCAATGCTTTGGAACAAAAATTTTCCATATCCCGTATGCATACAGTGACTATCTAGATGCCTTCCATCTCTACCAGAACATACTATCCAAAGCGTACACTGCTCCTAGCATGTTAGCAAAGAGGTTTCATTCTAGACAAGCAACAATGGAATGTTGTCCAACACTATTGGATACTTACCCATCATATGCATATTAGTAGTACACTGCTCAATTCTATATGAATGCTTACCCTATGCATGATACATTTCTCGATTCTAGGAATACAAATATGCATACAACTATTAATATCATTAACTATTCAGATATTCAAGAAGTAATTCAAATACTTATTTGTTTTTATGTTTTGTGGGGTTGCCTCCCTCTGGATCTTTGCTAAATTGGGATTGGCTCTCTTCCATGTCATGATAGTATCATGATTTTGTGTCTTTGAGCTTTTATCCATCCTGTAGCACTATGCACCCTTAAGTGTGCACTAGTTTCATCATTGTGTCATCCTCAACATCTCATACATAATCACACATTCATTAGTATAATCTCAATAAGATCAAAACATTATAATCCTAAATAATCTTAAACACGTACATTCATAATCATTTCATACACAGGTAACTTATCACGAGCGTTAATATTCAAGGTTTCATGGAGTACATCTTTTACTTATGCATATTAGGATTTGACCATAGGACTTTTCTAGTTTTTCATATCATTAATCAAACTAAGAAACACAATATGCATAAAGCCTTGATTTGCTAAACTCTATCTTCAGGAATAATCATTATCAACCACATGAAAGTATACTTATCTAAGATCCTAACACAAAGTAGGATTCTAACTCGATATAGGAAAACATACCTGGATTAGCATGCTTTCTAGCTATGTCTAACATACCCAAACAATATCTTATTTGTTCTCTTCAATGATTTAGAGACCTTGTGCTAGTAACCTGCATATCTCATAAGTTAAGCATGTTACACTCAAAATCTACTCATCACCAGATCCGGTGTATACACCCCTGAAGTCACTTGGACTAATAATCATCCTGGGAGGGTTTGTACCCATTTGTCCTAGGTTCTAAAGGGTCATCGTAGGTTGCGCACTAGTAACATGCGACATCGCAGGTTGCACCACTACAGGGTGCGACGAGGTATGTTAATGGGCAAAAATAGCTTATTCGAGATCCTTCTCAAAACTTGCTCATTTGGGGGCTTATCCCTAACCTCTAGGAGAGCTGGTACTCGACCCCTAACTCTTGGGGAAGATCCCCTATCTCTCTCCTACCCTTCCTCAACCTATCTTATCCACACCCTATCCATTTAGTCCTATATAAGTGAGGCTTATTCCCATACCAAAGGGAGGAAACCTAAGGTATCCATACGCTGGTGAAATCTACCTTAGAGGAAGGCTATAGTATCTACATGCTGGTGAAATCTCTCCCAAGACACTCCATTGACCTCTTGAAGAACTCATGCTTCCTCGGAAGGATATGGCAATTGATACTGTCGGAGAAGGGCTGCTACGTTAAGTCTTTGGTTGTAGTCCTATATCTCTATCATGTACTCTTCTATTTGCAGTAATACAAATGCTTTCCACCAATATCGTTCTTATGTGTAATGATGTTGTGTTGTTTACCTGCTTAACTGTTTACATAGATCTCTTATTGTATAGATGCTCTTTACTCGTTTCTCTTTTATGTGTCTTAACAGGTCTTGCAGCTTGGATCTGACGACCGTGAGATGTAGATCAACATTCAGGAGAAAGGATAGCGAATCAAAGAGGTAAGACATCTAGTACTTGATCCTTAAGTAGATTTAGGAAACGTGTTTGTAGTATGTTCTATTTATTCTAGACTCGCATTGAACTAGGGAGATCCGGCTCGCCTCCGGTTGAGTGGATTGTCCGGTAACAAATCTAGCGACCATACTGGGGAGTACTGCTTGTTTTGTTTAGTAGTCATTCATCTGAAAGTCATTTTCAGTAGATTACTTCACTCAAGCCCATTTATCATTTTTTTCCATTCACTTTCAGATCTTCACGTTGGAGGTTCTGATCTTCTTCCTCTGAGTCTATACAACTCAGTTCCAAGTCTGTTTGTGGTTCATTATTGAGAAATCTGATTCATTTTTTAATCTAGAACTCGCCTGTCGCACCTGGGCAGCGGAAATAGAACGACACTGTGTTTTTCTGAGTCTCTGTCCTTTGTCTGTTGCTTACTCGTCGCAGCCTGTGCATTGGTGAATTGCGACACCGTCGCACCTCCCGTGTAGGAAACCTGCGACGTCGCACTATCTGCAAAGACAGAGTGCACTGATCTGTCAGAAGTTGACATACAGGAATCCATCCTCTCATTTGACAGTCTGAGTCTTGGTCTGATGTTTGGACTCCCTCTATGCTGCAAGATCCAGCCAGAGACCCCTTTGATAATTTGTGTGTTGAGATTTTGGTTCCATTTGGATTGACTTTGGGTTCCGCTTTGGACAAGTTTGAAATCGGTAGTGGTGGATACTTTTGTCTCCCCCACCTTCATCCATTCATTCTTGCATTCCCTTCCTTGCATCCCTGATCTGATCATTGCATTGGATCACCTTCCAGACCTCATCTACTTTTGTTTTGAGCTTTGCTTGCTTAGTTTGCTTGTTGCTGCTTGATTTGAGTTAAGTGTCTTTTCCGCTTGGTTGAGTGCTTGTCTTTTCTTGAGTTTTCTGAGTGTATGAATGCTACGAGTAGTGTTTTCTTTTCAGTCATTTGGATCTGAAAGCAAAGTTGTTATCAAATTTATTCTTTGATGCATCCATTGAAAGGTTAAAAGTACTTCTTTCCCATTGTTTCTCAAAAAATTATTGAAAAAAGATTGTTTGCATTGGAAAAGTCTCATTTATGTTTTGGAAAAGTTGAATGAATGTATGATCTCTTGTGCTTTTCTTGAATTATGAATCATTCATTTTCTTGAAGAACTCAAAGAACGCTTCGATTTTTGCAAAATTGTTTCCATGATGAGGAAAGATAGATGCATTTTTTTTTATTTTTGTTGCTCTTAGATCATTGAAATCGAAATTGAAAAGCTTGCATATTTCATTTCAGAATCCTCTCATTTCATTACATTAGTGTTGTTTTGATTTGAAAGCGAAAGAAAAGAAAAGAAAAGAATACTTTGATTTGGATAGTAGTATTGTGTGCGTTTGTGTGTTTCGTTGAAAAAGAAAAAGAGTACTTTCATTGTTGAATTTGTTGAATTGAGATTGTGTTGCATTGAGTTTGTTTGGCAATACCATTGGAAAGAAAAAGCTTTCTCCTTACCATAGGTAGAATTCATCGAAAGAAAAGAATATTTCATGCATGTAGTTAGGGCTTGCATTATGTTTCCGATTATGTACTCACCTTATGCATTCACCTAACCGTCCAAGATAAAATTAACGGTAGAACTAGGTAAAAATTTTAGCAACTTGTGTGTAAGTTAGAGACGTGTTCCGGCGTCGTTAAGTGTGGCAGCTGTCGTTACTTGCCAGCACTGTAGTCCGGGGTATTGTAGTATTCCACGTACATCGGTATATCGAGCTCCTTCACGTACCCACCAAGTACCATAATCCATACTTGGCATATATCGAAGGGTGTATCACGTACTCGACACGTATATCGGAAGGTCTCATGCCAACGGCTGTGCATTAGACAGCACCACTAGGAATTTGAGCTCCCACGTACCTTGCATGTATCAGGAGACACCATTAGGATTCTTGAAACCAACCGAGTTAACCATTTGGCCGTCTTGGCAAAGCAATACACCGAGAACAACACTCGGGGATATTAGCACGCACGTACTGTCCAGGTAATCGGGTATGCAGGCAAGGGTATAGTCCCAATCCTCCTTGTCGCATCATATTGTTGGACCCTGTAGTATATTGCGGTTTGTGATGCCTTGATAATCCCATGAGGTTCCAGACTTTTGAATCCACTCTGTCACATAAGTTTGCTTGTTGCCTTAGTTTGAGTAGGTTTCTTAGACTGCTTTTCTTTTAGCATACCTTTAGGAGAAACGTTGTTTCGGCCTTCTCTGGTTGATTTTCCTGATACTCTGGCGGATTTTCCCTAGAGAAGGTCCCGTAGGATCTTGAACTTGCCACCAGAATTTCCCCTTAATCCGGAGGTTATTTTGAGGGTAAGAATGGATCAGCATAATGCAGTCTTAGTTACTGAAGTAGGGAACCCCACCTTGAATGTTGGCGGAATTTTGTTTCCATAAACTCCTCCAGATTCACCTGCTTCTCATTCCACGTGGGATGAAGAAGCACAAACCCCCACTTCACATGACCTTCCTCACATCATCCTGGGATAACCTGGATCGTTGGAATGGATAAACCGACCCCAGGACGACCCTACAGCAGCTGTTGGTCCTTCAACAGCTTACTAGACATCTTCTACAGACCATCCAGTGGCTCATTTTGCCATCTCATCCCCACCTAACTAGACTACTCCAGAGTTCACTAGGCCTTACTATAGGCCTGACCTTGCCGAGACTTTCGGCCCCATCCATGAACGTTTGGAACAGATACATGTTAAAGGTGATGAGCTTCAAAGACAAAGTCTCGAGCGACACTCTGAAGAGTTCCATAATCGTCATTTCCAAATAAGACTTGACGACGGAAACATCCCAGTTCATTCAATATCTTTTGGATCACCTGAAGCACCCCACCACGTGACCACTAATGAGACTGGTCAACCCTCACAGGAATCCATTCCTGCACCTCAAGTGAACCAACCGGTGGAAGGACAACAGTCCAACACACCTGTCACTACCACGGTTACTTTACCAATTCCTCCCCCACCTCAGAATTCGAGAGGAGGGTATTCCATTCCCATGGATTATCTTATTGGTAATGTTATTACCACAGCAGCTAGTTAACAACCTACGTTGGTTCAACCTTTGAATACTGGTCAAACTGTTGTGGCTGGGGGGCAACCCCCATTTCCTAACCAGAACGTAGGCGGTGGAGTCCCCAACAGACCTTTCGTTGGACCTACCCAACCCGCTAGACCGTCCACCATGGGATTATCTCATGTTGGAGGGCCGTCAAATGTAACTCAACCCTCATGGAGTCAAGCGTATCTAGGTTCTTTTAACCTTGTGCCAGGTCAACCTAACCCGAAAACGCGCCCTACGAGATACCTTATCCCAGGAATCCATACACTCTATGGGGGAAACAACCTGTGTTGCAACACGGACCCCAACTGACTATCCCTCAAGTACCACCACTCCCGATCGGTCCTCCCCCAGCTCCTCTTGGAGGCGGCGGACCCCCACCTAACATTGGTGGAGGCCCACCTCATTTTACCTACAACACCCCTCACCCCTCCGGCGGTGACGGGAATGGTCCACCACCTCCTCCAGGTGGAGCCGGCGGCGGACCACCCTATCATGGTGGAGGAGGACATTTCCCTTCGGGTGGCGGCGGTGGTCCACCACCCCCTCCAGGCATAGGCGGTGGAGGACCTCATTACTATTACTATGGTGGTGGCGGTGGTGGTGGGAACCCTCATCCTTATGGTAGCGGAGGTGGTGGGGGCCCCCACCCATCTGGTAGCAGAAGTGGTCCACCGCCCCCTCCAAGCGGAGGCGGTGATGGGCCACCTTATTACGGTTATGGACCCCCACCTCCTCCCTGTGGTGGCGGCGGACCTCCACCCCCTCCCTGAGGTGGAGGTGGACCCCCACCTTATTGGAACGGACCACCTTATGGTGGCGTACCTCCTTACGGTCCGGGCGGCACACCCCCCTATGGTCAGTTTTATCTTGGTACACCTTACGGTCAGTTTAGTCCTTACACGCCATATCCGTATTATCAATACGCGCAGCCTAATCTACAGCTTCCTTTTCTGGCTACTTTGAACCTACCTGACCTCTCTCGTTTAACCAACGATCCTATTTATCACGGATTTAACTAGCCACCAATTCCAGTGAAACTTCCGTCTGATATCCCCAAGTTTGACGGCAATCCGGGTGAAGACCCCAAGAACCACGTGATGACATACCACTTATGGTGTTCATCTAATTCCTTAATGGACGATTCAATTTGTCTTAGATTGTTCCAAAGAACTCTCACCGGTTCGGCTTCCAAGTGGTACATTGAGTTGCCACCGCACTCTTTTCCTTATTTTGGCTCTCTTGCTATGAACTTTTTGACGCATTTCCAGCTGCCTATACGATATGAGACTGGTACTGAGCTTTTAACCTCGCTTCGTTAGAATACCGCCACTCACATTTCGGATCATATCCACGAGTGGCGAAGAAGACAACGTCTCATTAAAGCTCCCATTCCAGATCAGCTCCTAGCAGACTGGTTTACTAAATCGCTCATTCCCACCATAGCAAAAGATGTTGCCATGCGAGGTGCTATCATCGAAGAACAAGCCATCGCGAGTGCTCATCTGTTAGACCTGGTGTACACTCAGTCTGGCACTCTGTTCAATATTTTTCCTGACGCACCTCGAGACGTTAACGATCCCACAAAACCGCATAAGGGACCCCAAGCTGATGGGATCATAGGTTCCCTTAACACCCAGCCTGCTATTAGTACTGTTGGATCATCCAACCCGACTCCGGCTGGCCACAGCATCACCAAGTCCACTACTCCTGTTGTAACTGAAGAGGTGAATTATGTTCAATCAGCTTCATCTCAGAAGTTTAATGGAAAAAAGAAGAACAAGGGGAAACCCAAAAAGTCTTCTGCCCAGCAGGAACCCAAGAGCACTCCTGACGATACTAAGCAGAAAAGGAAACTGAAGTATCCTTGTCTACTGTGTGGAGAAGACCATTTCTCCAAAGAGTGTCCCCATAGAGACGAAGTGCAAAAGTTTCTTAGGGGTAAACCGACTCCCGCAGTCCTCAACAATCCGTTTCCTGCTCAAAACCAGCAGATGATTTCTCAAACCCCCCAAGCGCAGGGGGAACCATCCAATACCACGCATGTTCTCATGTTGCGTAACGAGGCAATCAATTTGACTATTCACTCACAATCTTACAAACCGGTCCCTTCGAAGGAATCCACTGGAAGTAATGCTGAAAAAGCTTCCAACTCTTTAACTGATGTCACTGTACCATTGACCTCTCTCACCATAGAGAGACCCTCTTTAGATTCGATATTGCGTCCGCCCAAGAGTACGATTCGAAAAGCTATTTTCAATCCTAATGCTCGAGCGGCACAGAATTACAATATCGTAGAGGACTTGGCACAAGCTCCTTGCGCCATGTTTACGCTGGAAGTTTTGCAGAATTGTCCCAATCAACACAAAACTCTCCTTGCAGCTATTGGTGCAGTCGACCCGGATTCCTCGAACACCATCATGTTTCGACTTGACAACCTTAAGTCGAGGCTCTCACACCACCTCGCATTCCAAGTTTCTGCGAACATTGCTGGGAAGATTGTCCATCGCACCCTTTTGGACGAAGGAGCCTCCACTTCTGTCATGTCCATCACTTGTTGGAGAGCCATTGGCTCCCCCAAATTGAATCGTTCTCCTACCACGTTGAAAGCATTCGACGGGCGTGGCTTTCAACCTCATGGGATCTTATAAGCTCTTGCAGTTGAGTTGGGCGTAAAGACCATAACCATTAACGTGGAAGTAGTCTCAGCCCCGTTAGATTATAATCTCTTGCTTGGTCGCAATTGGTTTTATACCATGAAGGCGGTAGCCTCCTCAGTCTTCCACATAGTACAGTTCCCCCACCAAGGACGAATTGTTACTATCGACCAGTTAGATTTTTGTACACCGGACACCACTACTCATCTTGGTGATCATGTTCCTTCCATTGGACAGATGTCAAAACAGTGTGAGAGTGTAGGGGTTGGCCTTTTGAAATATTCATCTCTCATGGGTATTTTTCCAGCCGCAAACCCCCCTGATCATGTTGCTACAGTGAACATGATCTCCACTGAGATTGTATCTCACTCAAACAATGCTTGGCTTGTACCGAATGAAGCCACAACACATCTATTTGGAGATATGATGCCTCTTTCACCCGCTAAACGCATTTATGAGGCTATCCAATTAGCTTCGGAGGACCTTTTAACCATGGCCTCCCCATCTTGTTCTCTACGACGGACGTCCTCTCTACCTGATCTCTTACTTCGGACTTTTCATTCAGACGAGTCCATCATGGAAATAATGAATGTTGACGAAAGTCCGTGGGATGATCTCCATCATAGGTAATCTTTTCTTCCTCCTTTGGAATACATAGAGAACAACATCCATACCCTCTTTTCACCAGATATCTACCCATCCCCTCAATCCCCCATCCTTACATGTATTACGGACACGGAGGGAAACTTGGCCAACATTGAGCCAACCACCCCGGTAGACATCTCCGTGAAACCTGGTATAGTGGAACACATTCGCATAGGCCAAAAGTGTTCCCCTGAAAAAATCGTTGTTAGCACGGCCTTGTTCAAGCAATTTCGAGACGTATTTGCTTGGTCCTATGAGGAGATTCCTGGGATAGACCCCGCAATTGTTTCTCATGAAATAAAAACCTATCCCAACATCAAACCTGTACGTCAAAAGTTGCGACCGGTACACCCCCGGAAGACTGCGGCAATAAAGGCAGAAATTGAAAAGCTCTTAAACGCTGGCTTTATTTATCCTGTCCCAATGACAGATTGGATCTCAAACGTCGTTCTTGTGAACAAAAAGCAAGGAACCATTCGCATCTGTGTTTTTATTGGGACCTTAATCGGGCTTGTCCAAAAGACAACTACCCAACCCCCTTCATCGACCAGATCATCGACAACTATGCCGGAAGCGTCATCTTCTCATTCATGGATGGTTTTTCTGGTTACAACCAAATTGAGATCAACCCAGCTGACCAATATAAGACAACTTTCATTTTCCCATGGGGTACATTCACTTATTGCAAGCTCCCATTTGGCCTTAAAAATGTTGGCGCCACGTTTCAGCAGGCTATGTCGTATGCCTTCCACAATATTAAGGACTTTGTGGAACCATACTTGGACGATCTCCCTACTCATTCAAAGTAGCACGAGTTCCACATTGATCATCTAACGGTCATTCTCCTCAAATGTAGACGGTACAATATCTGTCTGAATCCTCACAAATGTATATTTTGTGTTGAGTCTGGACGCCTCTTACGATTTATTGTTTCGAAGGATGGGATGAGCACCTACAGGAACGACTACCTCCCCACCTCTGTCTCTCCTCGCCAGAAGGGAGAGACCTACTGGTCGCACGGGGCCCACATCTGCACACACATATTATGTACTTGTCAACACTACATCAAAAAAATGATATAATATACAAAACTAAAAATACAAGGGTTTTGTTCTTACCGATATCACCCCATGCTGCACCCTCTGGCAGCACCAAGTAGGGATCCTCTCGAAAGTCCGTGCCACCAGTTGGAAAGTCCTTGACCATAAGTAACTGGCCTTCCATCCAGCTAAAGAACTCGAGACCAAAACTGATGATGGGACCCCCACCATGGCGGGTCATCACCTCTTCCCACCTGAGCATGTGAGGATCTCTCAGATCCCTGTATCCAGTACCACCTGCAGGCGCAAGAGAGGAACCCGCTCCAAGAGGAACGATACTATGATCGATCCATATCCAAACTGCTTGAGCTCCCCGCGCCGACACTTGGTCAGTTGAGCTCAGATGTTGGTGAGGATACCCTCACACCAGTTGAAAACCATGGGATACATACAGTCTTCCGCATACAACATTTGAGTCCGAGTAGCCGTATGTGGAGCTTGGCTACCCGCCACCCTAGTAATAGTGAGCAGTATGGGCCGCAGTGGACGACTCACCACATATATGATGAGTATCTTCCTGCTGGAAGGACGAGAAGTAGCTATGCAGTGCTATGACACCATGTCCTCGACGGTACGATCACTAGCCCGTGTCCCAATGAGTTGTACAACGTCCCCTCTTCGGGACAAACCGATCAGAAAGTAGATATCCTCAATGTCAATAGTGAGGATATGCTCACCTATCACAAAGTATTGTTGGGCCACATCCCAACTCTGGAGCATTTGTGTCAAGAAAGGGATTTGGGCTCTCATCCCCTGTATCTCGAAGAATTTGAGTAGACCGCAGTTTCTCAAAGTAGCCACACATTGTGGATCGTTTACAGCTTGCTCATCTTCCACTTCATGTTCTCTCTCTCGCCACTCCAATACCATTTTTGCTTGCTAGCAACCTGCCAAAAGGGGAAATTAAACCCTATTAGGACCTTCCTCAGCATTCACAAGCTCATTTTTTGAGTTGGTTTTTGTGTTTTGGATTTGGGTTTCCGTCGTTGCATCGTACCTTTAGGTACAGCGCGAAATCGTTGTAGGTCTCATTTTTTAGGCTTACGACGACCCGAGCTCGTCACAAGTCCCGAAAGGGACACTTGCAACGAGCCGAGGGTGCAATGGCCCATCCACAAACCACCCAAAAACTCAAAAAATGAACAAAAATGCAAAAAGTAAACCACTACAAAGTTGCTAGCTGAGATTTAGGCCTACCTGGTCCGGACGGCTGGTGAAATGGTGGATCGTAGCTCCCGAAATTGGCAAAGGAAGTTTTGGCTCCAAATTGGTACTTCTCCACCCAAATTGGCAATTTGAACAATGTTTCTATTTTTGGCCCATATTTCTATTTATAAATAGAATGGAATATTCCTTTTCAAATGTTTTGATACTTTTTGGCCATTTACTATAGTTTCGATCGTTTGTCATTATATTTGGGACTATTTGACACTTTTTCTAGTGTACATGAGTCCTAAAGTGGTCTTTTTGTGCCGTTTCTCGCGTTACCAACGGTAACTATAGGTATGAACACCCCTTTCAATGTTTTGTCATTATTATTTTTGGTTAAGTTGTAATTATTGCATGAGGATGAGTTTACTCTTCGTTTGTTCTCGTACTCACCCAACCATGAGAACAAGTACCGAGTTATGATTTATCACTTTTTCGAGCTCATTAAACTTCCACGGAAAAGGACACCCCCCGAAGTCCATAGTTAAGCTCTTTTCAAACTCCCTAAAATTGAAAAGATCGCCAAGCGAACTTGTCACATTCACGCTTGTTAAAGTATTTGAATGGTCATCTTCCTGGTGATAGTTTACCCCTTTTTTGGACCAGGGGGCACTAATTACGAAAAAGGTATACTCCATCCAATCATGACTGGAAGAGTCTTCTCCCACGTTGTTTTACCCTTTTCGGGTGATGAGGCTAACTTTACGAAAAAGGACCGTTGGAGTCTTCTTTAGTTCTTTTCAGACTCTCTAAATATGAAATGACAATCGAGTTTACCTTATATGGACTCGTTAAATTTTCACATTGAAGGGCCCGTCACGAGACGAACCCCTCCTATCCCAGGTTCGGAAAATATTTGGGATTGGACTCATCTATGAGATGAGCTATACTGAGCATCTGGTTACCCTCATCAAGCTCATAAAAAAACACATGAGGCACTCATCATTCATGATGGGGAAAAAGGAAAGTGTTTGTGTTACCTACCTTAGTGGCAGTATATAGTCGTTCTTGAACATGGCACTCATCTGCATTTGCATACAATACTTGGGTCATCTGTTTGTCTATGAGTCCCCGCTTACTTTCTGAGTCTTGTTACTCCTCTGAGTCATTCAGAGAAAAGCTTCCACCATCAGTTACATTAGAAGTTTGCGTCAATCTCATTATGTCAATACTGCCAAGTCATGACATGCCCATGTTCAAGAACACATTCACCATCTATCATTTGCAGTCAGTACACACGTCTTCATGCCGTTGTTACTTTGAGTCAGTCCCACATGTTATTGTACCATCTGATCCACTCTGTACATCTTTTGTCGTGTTTCGTGTCGATTGATGGGGGATTCATCATGGCCCTCCTTCGACGGATTCATCCTTGTCGACTTCAACTCATCATCCAAGGATTGAATCTAGAAACCAACCAAGTACCTTGGCCCTGCATGCCTCAATGGCAGGTTACCTTTCTTTCATCATGAGTTTACATCATTGACTCTTGATTGAAAGATTTCATCTTGCGTTCGACGTCAACTCATTTATTCACACTTGATGATATGTACTGTGATACCTTGGGAATCATTGACATTAATGGTGATCTCCCTCGCACTTGTTAACGGTTTACATCAATGACCGGTAATCAAGTGGTTTCTACCATGTTCGACATCAAGACATTTGTAATCACATGGATATATTCGTATCATTGCGGGTTCAGCTTGAAGACCCTGGGGAATCATGTTTTACCCAGGTTGCGATGGAGCTTGTATTGAGTCATATTACACGGATCCACTTTTGTATTGGTTGTGGTTGTGTTATCACCTCATCATGGATCTACGCTTGTGTCTAGTAGCCATGATTGTGTTAAGTCAGTCATTACTACCATGGATCTGCAATGTATTGGTCGGTAGCCATGTTGTACTTCATATGAGATTATCAGTTCAGAGTCAGTTGTACTGCAGCAGCATCCTTCATTCGACAGTCTTTTGCCATTATTTCTATCAAAGCACTTCACCTGTACATCCTTAACAGCTTCATGCTTTGGGGGGCATTCTGTTACACCCAAAATCTACTCATCACCAGATTCAGTGTATACACCCCTGAAGTCACTTGGACTAATAATCATCCTGGGAGGGTTTGTACCCATTTGTGTTAGGTTCTGAAGGGTCATCGCAGGTTGCGCACTAGCAACATGTGATGTCGCAAGTTGCACCACTACTGGGTGCGACGAGGTCTGTTAATGGGTAAAAATAGCTTATTTGAGATCCTTCTCAAAACTTGCTCATTTGGGGGCTTATCCCTGACCTCTAGGAGAGCTGGTACTCGACCCCTAACTCTTTGGGAATATCCCCTATCTCTCTCCTACCCTTCCTCAACCTATCTTATCCACACCCTATCCATTTAGTCCTATATAAGTGAGGCTTATTCCCATACCAAAGGGAGGAAAACTAAGGTATGCATACGCTGGTGAAATCTACCTTAGAGGAAGGCTATAGTATCTACATGCTGGTGAAATCTCTCCCAAGACACTACATTCACCTCTTGAAGAAGTCATGCTTCCTCGGAAGGATATGGCAATTGATACTGTCGGAGAAGGGCTGCTACGTTAAGTCTTTGGTTGTAGTCCTATATCTCTGTCATGTACTCTTCTATTTGCAGTAATACAAATGCTTTCCACCAATATCGTTCTTATGTGTAATGATGTTGTGTTGTTTACCTGCTTAACTGTTTACATAGATCTCTTATTGTATAGATGCTCTTTACTCGTTTCTCTTTTATGTGTCTTAACAGGTCTTGCAGCTTGGATCTGACAACCGTGGGACGTAGATCAACATTAGGGAGAAAGGATAGCGAATCAAAGAGGTAAGACATATAGTACTTGATCCTTAAGTAGATCTAGGAAACGTGTTTGTAGTCTGTTCTATTTGTTCTAGACTCGCATTGAGCTAGGGAGATTCGGCTCGCCTCCAGTCGAGTGGATTGTCCGGTAACAAAGCATAGTAGAACCAAATCATACATACCTCGTAAGTAAAGATTCTATGTGGTCAAATACTATGGATGATTCTTTGTCTTCATGTCATCATGGTCATATATTCTTGATCTTGAACTTGATTTGTCTTTCTTCATGTACCTTTCATGTTAGCAGACAACATCATCCTCATACAACACCACAAGTGCATTAGTACAATCGTAAGTGCCATAACCCTAATCAATGAATGTCTTCTATCATTCACATGCATTCATACTTTTACTAAGGTGATCAAACAAGTCTAAAATTAATCATGATTGTACTAACCTCAATAATATGAAGACAAACATATCATGAACTTAATCATCAGATAAATAAAACAGATTTCAAAACATACCTGCATCTCCTCAAGTCATACCTGTCGAGATTGCTTGTAGTCTTCTATATAAGGGTAAAAGCCTAATCGTCCAAGGTAGATCACTTGTAAACATCTTACATAGATTCATGGTGCTAGGATGATAGAATACCGGTGTCATTTAAACCTCCTTCATTGATGCCCTAAGAGTCTCCCAACTTTGCTAGGGTTTCTTCTTACTTGTAGAACCTGGAAACCCTAATTTTCAATCTCCTTCCTCCCGCAACATTTTGATGGAAGATTGATATCTATGATGAAGGGATTCCAAATCCATTTTAAAAGTTTCCAATGTTGCATCAAGTGTCTCCAACATTGTATCAGGTCTTTCCATACCTAAAAAACTAAAAACCCTAAGTGAGAACTTCTTCTTCCTCTTCTTTGATTTCCTCTGTTGAGCCATTTCAGATGTGCCGTATTGTTTCTGGTGTATCTCTGAAATTTTGGATCCTCGAGGTCTGAAACTTTGTCCTGTGGTATCTTGACCTGTTATATTTCTAACCCCACATATTTGAGCTTCATTATATTCTCCATGAGAGAGATATGCTAAGTTTCCCAACATGACATGTTTATGGGATGAAACAACATAGCAAACTTGTACGGCGTGCCACATGTCACTGTTTAAACTTAGGCCTCTAATATTCGTACCTGTGAAGCTACAGTCTGTGCTCTAACTGTCACATTTTATGGAATTCCATTTGAAGCTTCCTATCCCGAGATACGGCCTTTTTTCCTAGGTCACCTGTTTAGGGATGCATTCTGGAAGAGGCAGAAACCCTAACTTGTATGGATCGTATCTCACAAATTACAATGAATATAGGGTTATTTTTCGACACAAGGTACATCTATGTATGATCTTCGTCCTGTAGAAGTTTTAGATCCTGAACCCTCGCAAAAACATATTTATAAAGAAAGTTCCACGATGACTAGTTTTTTCTATACAAAGCCCTAGCTTTCAAATTGTCGCAAGTGAAATAAGTGTCGTAAATGCCAACATTGCCTTCTTTCAAGCTAGCTCTAAAACAATGTTAAGATTCAATATGCTAAGATATATAACATCAGTATTCAATTCAATTTCACAACAATAGCATATACAGGATCTTACTGAGAGAATAACAAGCAAAGCATAAACACAAGAGACACAAATTTATCTTGGGAAACCCTCTAGGGGAAGAAAACCCAGCAAAAATTCCTCAATATAGATGATCAAAAGTACAAAGACAAAACCCCAAACAAGTGCTCCTTCTCCTTGCAAATATATATATCTCTCTCTCTTATGCGAATTACACAAGTGAGTGTTTGTGTGAATGAATGAATAAATGAGAGAGCCTAGCTCTCTATTTATACATTCACTTCTACTTTAATTTTACAACTTGGCATGTCAACCTCAACTAACTTTACCACTCAACTAATGTTGACTGGGCTAACTCCTCTAGGGGACTTAAAAACCCCATTACATTTGACTCTAGGGGGATCTAATTCCCCGACTTACAAAGGAGGATTTACCTCAATGAATTTACATGACCAAATGTAATAATAACATCCCGACGGAGGAATAAAACATCTTCGAATAAATTACAATAATAAAATACAATAGAATATTCTTCGAAGTTACAATATTTCAACAAGTAGAAGTTTAAGTTCAAGCACAATGTTTAAATCTATTAAAACAACTCAATTACAGGAAAAAGAACATCAATAAATGTTAAAGGAAAGGCAATGCACAAAGAAGCTGGAAAGAATGAGGTTCCTCTTCATGAAAGATCTAGTAATAAAAAGTGAACTAAACTAATCTCTACTAGTTTCTCAAATGAAACTAGGTTTGATTTTGAGGATATAGGAAATTGGCCATTTCCCTTTGAAATGGGTAGGGCAATAGTTAGGGGAATCCTAGGAATTGGGTCAAGGAATCAAATATGAAATCTAAGAAGATCATTCATATTGTAAAGGAAAATATTATCATGCCTTTGGAGAGGGATGCAAATTTAGGGGGTGAGGAAAGTCTTAGTAGTGAGTCTATAAGTCGAAGTTATGGTCAAGAAGGGCTTCTGGAATCCATTCATACCTCAGATACCAACTCAAACCCATAATGAAAAATACGAAGAATCAATAGGGATATATATATATAAGGTATCCTATGATTTGATCATATCAAAGAAACACATCATAATAATATAGGGAGGAAGTCGTGACTTCATCATGTATAAGAAAAAGTCTAATGAAATTCAACGATGGAAGTTAAAACCATTCAAAGGGATCCTTAGAGTATGAAATAACCCTTCCAAGGTTTACTCATGATTATTTTTTCGCTAAATAAAGGGTTATCGACAACCTCTCAAAAAGATGTGTCCTAGCTAGATTGGTGGAAATCAATAAACGTGGTATGCTTTTGTTGCAAGAAACTATGGGATGAGGGAAGAAGATTGTGGAGGTTAAATGTGTCAAGTTAGACCGGATGAGGCTATCCATCCTCATCTACATGTTCATTGTGTTGTATGTCAATATTGTTATCTCAGTGCTCCGATTCAAAACCTTCACAATAAAATGGCATTGACATCTCCTCTTCTTCGCAAATGATCCCATGTATTTATTTGGATTATCTCCTCTTTTGTCCTCCAAGCAATATGAACATGAATAAATTCATTTGAAATTACAACATCTTAGTACATAAAAAAAATCATATATGAGACTCATGACTAACATCTAAACTTATATCTCATATCGTAGGGGGCATCACCCCTTTGTGTTGAAGGGTTTTTTATTGTAAACAAGAAAGTAAATCGAGCATTAGGATTCATTTCATCCCCTCTAATAAATTCAAGAATTCTATGTGAATGGATTAAGATAACTTAATCATTATTTGGATTTGTCCATTCAATATTTTCCAACCGAAGCTAGAAATCTTTACTAGAAAAGGTCATTGGCATTTTTAATCTTGGTAAGGTCTATTATAATCTTCAATTTGTTTCACTTGCCCATTTTGTATGAGTACCTTAAAACAATGTGCCCTTATGTTAATAAAAATAAGCAATAACATATCAAGAGTTTTACCAAAAGAGAGGTAGTGTTAACACTATGAAATGACTTGCAAAATTTTTAACATTAGATATAAAAAAATCTAAAAATTGCAATTGGTATCAAACAAAAATTGTAACTTCAACCCTTGTAGTTGTTATTTTGATGATTTAATAGTTAATGTAATTTCACTAATTTGTTGGCCAATTAATTGGTTCAATTATAGAATTGTAAATACAAATCAATCTAGCAAATGACCATCTTTTAAGTACACTAACAACATGATGACATCTCAAGAACAATGTCAACTTGATAGTCTCAATGTGGTCTTCCTTAGAAAAATTTTGGCAAAAGTGTATTTGTATTTTAGCAATCAACCAGACAACAATTTTATCAAAGAAGAATTCAAATATGATTGGCAGGGAATTCAAATATGATTGGCATTAAGTCCAATAGGCACATGAGACATCACAAGAACAATTTTGACTCGACAGTTCTGAAAGTGTTCATTACAAAATTTTGTGCAACATGTATTTCAAGTATTTCATTACAGAAATAAAATTAAAACTCTTCGTCTTCTACGGCTGAGCTGTCATTATAATTATCGAAATCGTCGTCTTCCTCGGCTGAGCTTTCATTATAATTATCGAAATCGTCGTCTTCCTCGGCTGAGCTGTCATTATAATTATTATAATCATCTTCGTCATCGGTGGAATCTTCCTCCAAGAGAATGTCATCGTACACTTTATTGGACCATATGCAAATCTTCCCGGAATAACTTCCTGTGAAAATTTCTTGAGTTGTTTCATTGTATTTAAATGAAAAGGGGCGCTTCATAGATTTGAGTGCCGACATCCTAACATCAGAACAATTTGAAGGACCCGCAGTAATCTTTCCGATGCATTCTCCTGTCAAAATGCTACTAAAATTGACCGTAAAATTGACCGTTAACTCACCTGGTTCTGTCGCATCATGCATATTTTCTTTGTCACGGCAGATAGATATCACAATATCCTCTGCAGTTGGAATGAGGGAACCTAAGAAAAAGTCCTCCGGCTCACATAGCAGCTGGTGGTCTTGAAATGTGACCACAATCTCACCTTTTAAATTAAAAACATGAAGGCCTCTCACGCCTCTCCTTTCGGTGTGGCAAATGAACAAATTTCTTTTGCATAAATAATACGGGTAACCTACAATCTGAATATCGGTTTTTATTACTTTGGAAATTTGAGCAGATATATCCAGGATCTGCACACCCAATTCCGATTGTTGCAAGAGAATTCTATCACTGCCACAGAGTTCCACGTTCTCAATTGAATGTTGAGGATATACAGGTATGGAAATTTGCTTGCGTAGTTGTCCGCTGTGTTTGGAATAAATTCTCATTAAAATTTCTTCCCCGGCTAAGTTTTTGTTGTACATCATCACGAACAAATCAGTGTTTCCTGGACTTCCAAATCTAAAATCTGAACGAAATGAATCATCAACTTCTGTCGGTATTGTAAATAAAAGGGTGTACTTTTTCAATTCAAAAATCTTGAATAATCTCTCTTCAATATTGTAAACCACGCCTCTGCAGTTTGGAATATCAAAATCCCAACCGGCAATCATGTTGCCGTCTTGTGGACAAATAGTTGTGTGTTCTGCAGGTAGCCCTGCTTTTATCGGCTCAATTTCGAGGCTTATAATCCTTGTACATCCAACCGTCCCATATTCGGTAGCAACAACTATCAATGAGTTATTATTGCTATTATAACAAACAAACTGGATTCGCATTTTGATATTGATGTTGATCCTCTTTAACCCATCTTCGTATCTGAGACAAGAGAATCGGCCTCCATCCCGGCGGAATGGAGAAAGATAGAATCCTCCCCGGCGGAATGGACTCAATGACTGACGAAGAACAAATATTATGTCACCGGCTATGACGAAGTCGAGAGCAGAATCGTGTATCATAGCAGGTTGATGCACTTGTAAATGATAATCCCGAAAAATATTTGGGGCCTTCCTGCTATTACCTGTGTCGCATATTTCTCGCGAGCGTAGGATGTTCATGTAATTAATGGAAGTAGTACTCATCCTGGTCCTCTCTTCCTCTTCAAACTTCAGGGCAACCTCCGATGGGACGAATTCATTGGCGGCTATGAGTTCTAGAGATGGCATCTCATCTTGTGCTTCTTCATACTTTGCCTTCTTTTGTATGTGGTCTGCCATGGCTTGCAACTACAGCAAGACCAAAAATCGGTGCTGGAAGGCCAGAAATCCTGAATGAGTTTGCTTCAAATAACCACAGAAAGGGAACTCACAATTCTATCGCTGCGTGGACCGCTGAGCTATAGAGCTGTGAGAGTCCTCGGCCCTCGCAAGGCTGCGTAACCCTACGAACTGCTGGAGAGCTTCCAGATACTACGATCCACCGCCGGGAGGCCTCCAAATGCTGAGAAGATGTAAGGGTGAGTAGCCTAGAAACCCGATCTGCAGAGGACCTAACCTTGAACGAGTGTCCCGATCTGAGACGGGGTCTTAGCTGAAAATGGTGCTTGCAATGATCGGAACTACGAAGAGAGGATCTCAGGTGCTGCTTTATTTGTGCACTGCAGCGATCCGATCTACACAGGAATAGATTTTCAAAGAGGTGTAGATCGAGCTAGGATAACTAAGAGACTGAAGAGACCTTCAAAGAGGGGTAGATCAGCTAGAGTAACTGAGACTACAACAAGCTACAACAAGTTGATTTACATGAACACGCCCTCTAAGACAAAAAGAGTAACTGAGACTGCAACAAGCTGATTTACCGATGAACACGCCTCTAAGACAAAAAGAGTAACTAAGACTGCAACAAGCTGATTTACTTATAAACACGCCTTTAAGACAAGAAAGAGTAACTGAGACTGCAACAAGCTGATCTGATTTACTAATGAACAGTCCTCTAAGATAAGAAGGTGACTATGAGAGTGAATTGACTCAACTAGTTATCACATGTAAATTAAGATATTTTTTATATATAATTGTTTATTTTGAATCCTCTAATCTAGGAAGAGGACTCTTCCTTGTCCATTCCAATTATACTAGCACAACCACCTACAAGTTAAGTGTCAAGAATAAGTTATATGTTACTCTTTCTCCATGCTTAGTTCTACCGGTTGTGTATGCCTCAACTACCTCTTATCACAAGCCTTATTCTAGTTAAACTGGTTGTCTGTCATGAAGTACGAAGTGCCCCTTATAAAAATATAATAAACACCTATACTAGCAGAGCCACTTAACTTGTGGAGGGTGAACACTGATAGATCACAAGTTAAGTGTCATGCGTTACTTGTTCTCTATGTTTAGTTATAATCACCAGTTGTGTGTTACCTTCTTTTGTTAAATGGGTTGTATGTCACTACCTATTATCTATGCATGATCTATGAGTTATCCATGCATTAGGTACCAGTTATTTTTTATAATTGTTTATTTAGAATTTTGAACGACCATAAATTCAATCGGGGCAGTACACTTGTCTCATCCTATTCCAATCTAGGAAAAGCATAGATGATAGTCCACCCCAAATTCTAAGACATAAACACTTATCAGCGTAATAATAAATGCTCGATTGGTTTACTTTTATGATGACAAATACAATATTATAATTTTTTTTCATTTTTAAATAAATATATATTATTTTAAAGAGAATAAGTTAAAAAGTGTACAAACTTTACTATTTTCTTTTTAACCATGGATTTTTTCCATTAGGGATATTAGCTTAGTTTAAGAAGAGTAAGATGGTTTGATTTTTAAAAAAATGAATGGATCATATTGAAAGTTTGTTTCACTATAAAGGTTGATATTGTCCACATTTTAATTCATTCAATTTTTCAAATCAAATGTTCAAAACATTTTTATTTTTTATAGTGGATAAAATATTATGATCAAGACTATTAATTTATGGAGTAAATTAAATAGTGGATAAAATCAACCTCTTTTTCATTGTAATTCTTCCATGGGTAAAAATTTTGTCCAAAATTTTAGTTTCACTAGTTAGTGAGAACATTGACCATGGAACTTTGCGCTTAGCATTTTGGCTCATTTTTAACAAAATCGAAATAATTGGAATTTTGACAGAATGTGTACATCAAGGTGAAATTTTGCCTAGTTGAAAAAAAATAAAGTCACCAAAAATGTTGAGTTTGTCCACTTATTAACTCACTCAATTTATTTAGCAACTTAGTTCCATATTGCCACTTCTGAAATTGGTTTTTGCACTTTTCCAATTTGATAATGGCACTTTTAGAACCTCAATCTGCACTTTTGAAAGGTTGTTTTTGTCACTTTTGAAACTTAAATTTGCAAATTTGAAAACAGATTTTGGCACTTTCAAGTTCTAATTTTGCACTTTTCAAAACCAAACTCACACTTTACTAGTATTGTGATTGCACAATTGAATATACAAAAATCGAAGTATTTATTTGTGACAAACAAAATTTAACTGTATTATCTAATACGAGTTCCATACTTCTTATAATTGGCCTCACATTGCTCACACCATTTAGGTGAAGCAAGCAAGGCCTTAATCGATCTAACAAGAATGTGTCATTGACATCATGGCAAGTATAGATTTTTTTTATAATACAATTCCCTTCCTCATTATAAACATGCTTTTTTTCTTTTGAGTCATCTACAATCATTGTATTTCTAAAATCATAACCATGGATCAAAATCTCCCAAACTTTATTTAAAGGTTTGAGATATATACATAAGGATTCTCAACACCATCATAACCCTCTCTTCCTTTTTGAGAACAATCATCTTGTGTTAATATAACTCTAAATTGTTTCATTTTCAATCATGTTCTTTCGAATAATAATGGAAAAAACCCATCCACGTTGTTTTTTTTTACCGATGTCCATATACCGACTTCGAACATACTAAAGCACTTTCCAAAAAATTCTCTAAATCCTAGACATATAAAATAAATCTTTGTTTTTATTTCAATGTTTGATTTTCCTCACAAACTGAATTTCTTTTGTAACACATTTCTATGCATTTCATGTAACAAAACTCCATTGAAATCGAACATAATTAATGGTTTACCTACTAATCCTCTAGTACTATCTGCAAACAAAAAACAACACACACAACCTAATCTATAATACCCAATCAATAAAGCAAATTTTCTTCAACAAGTACATTATATTGCAACCGAAATCTCGAGGCTTAGGGTTTATGGTGCTTGGTGGAGCGCGATCGAAGGAGTTGACTATGCCAAAGAGAGTGACAAAGGCATTGAATATCAAAGATGAGGGCGCATGGAGGTCGTTCCCCCCTTCCCCACAATTCGAAGCAAAGACGGATTGATCCATAGGACGGGAAATCCAAGCCGTGAATGTACTGAGACCAACGGAGCAGTGGAAAATGGATGACAAAGGAGGGACGGCTCGAGTCGTGGGACAGGGGGTTGTTTTCCAAATGTGGCTGAGATCTCGTCCCTCCATATCCAATCGGAGAAATTGCGATAAAGGATCAAGTTATGGAAGGAGAAAGCCCTAACCAGGAAATTTATCAGGGTGTGGCCCAAGGAGAGAGATCTCCTCAGATGGATTAAATCTATGTGGAACCCTAAAGGCCATTATGATTTGCAGCTTGGATCAAAAGGTTTATTTACCATTTTATTTTTTAAACAGGAGGATCGGGACAGAATTATGGATGGAGGGCCCTATTTTTTCTTCTCAACTAGTCTTTATCTCAAACCCTGGAAAGAGAGGTTTAACCTAGAAAAGGAGTACATGCGAGTAGCATTGGTATGGATCAGCCTCTATTGCTCCCATGTGAATACTAGGAACCAGAAATTTTGAGGGATATTGGAAATTCCTTAGGAGAATTTGTGAAAGTCTCGTAACAGACAAAACAACTCATGTACACAGCATATGCTCGAATCTATGTGTATATGGATATCTCCCGTGATCTTCCTAATGCCATAAATTTGACATGGAATGATGAGGACTCGTTACAACCATTGGACTATGAACAAATCCCCTTCAAATGTAAACAATGTCATGTTTATGTTCATTTAAGCAGATATTTCCCCCACAACAAACCACCCTCTTCCTCTTCCCCAAATTCCCAGGAGAAAGAGAAGGATGAGGAAGGATTCACGTAGGTAAATAATAATACAAGGCATGGTTGCAAATAGATTGGCCAAGTAAATAACAAGAAATTCACCAGCTCGAATAGATTCGAAACCCTAAATTCAATGGATGAAGATTAGGCTCAAGAGGTATTGGAGAAGGATCTGCAAAAACTGGTTTAGATCCAGGCAGAGGATAAAGGACCCATGGAAAATCTAGCTGAGTAACCGGAACAAATGGAAGAATATGCTCCAGATGAGGGGGAATATATGGATCCGGGGGAACTCGATTTGGACGAGATAGAGAAGGAATTTAACAAGAAGGGGAAAGGTTATGTCCTGCGACGCCAGATTGAGGTCCTCTAAGAATCCATATTGAAGACAAAGGAAACACCACAGTTGGGCATTGCAAAGGACAACCAAAAGGAAAATAAAAGGAAAATACCGGAAGAAGGAGAAAAAATGGATAAAAAGACCAATAGGAAGCATATTACGGAGGTAGGAACCAAGCTAATTGATTTAGTCCAATACCCCAAGATAAAGGCGGCCTTCTCTGAAGTAAATAGATTTTCCCAATAAAAGTAATAACATGGAAAATTCGTGGGGTGAATCACCCCCGCAAGATAAGAACACTAAGGAATAAGTTGCAAAAGGAGAAACCTATGGTTGTTTTTCTCCAAGAAACAAAATCCAAAGAAAAACTAATAAAGGAAATAGGGAGTAGAATACGAAAAGGAAGTGAAACCATAGCAATTGACGCTAATAGAATGGAAGGAGGCCTAGCGATCTTATGGAAACCCAATGAAGTTAATCTATCCAACTTCATGGTGACAAGTTACTTCCTCTCCATTGACTTCCAAATACCCAATTTTGATGTAAAATTTATCATTACAAATGTCTATGTTTCCAGTGTTAACCCACAAAAAGTTGCCTTCCTCAATGATCTTCTATGGGTATCAAGGAGGATTGGAAAGAAATATTGGATCGTGGTAGGAGATTTCAACCTTATTACTTCCTTAGAATAAAAAAGGGGTGGTAGAAGGATCTTGGGAGCTGTAAATGAAGACTTTAGAAAATTCATTGAAGACAATCATTTGGTGGATATGGAAATTGGGAACGGTTGGTTTACCTGAAACAACAAAAGAGGAGGTGAAAATCATGTGGCATCTAGACTCGATCAATTCCTACTATCAGAAGCCATGGTTTTGGGGGGGGTGGCTTATCAGCCATGGTTCTCCCAACTTCCGGCTTGGATCACTGGCTGATATGCCTTGAATGGGAAGGTATAGGACCCCCATTATGAAAACCGTTCATATTTGAGTAATTTTGGCTTGAGCACAAGGATTTCAAACAATTGGTCCAACAATGGTGTAAGCAGGGAATGGATACCCTGAGTGGATCGAGGATGTACTAGTTCTAGCAGAAGTTGAAGGCTCTAAAATTCAAGTTCCATACATGGAACAAAGAAGAATTTGGAAACATATTCCAGGACAAAAAGTACTTGTCAAAGCAACTAGAAGAGATCCAAAGAGAAGGAATGGAATACGGGTACATTGAGGACTTGAAAACTCATGAGAACAACACCCTCGAACAAATAAATGCTCGAGAGAAATAAGAGGAAATATACTGGAAGCATAAATATAAGAACCAATGGCTAAGGGAGGGAGAGTGCAACATAAATTCTTTCACCAATTGGCCATCCAAAATAGACAAAGGAACCAGGTAAACCACCTGAAAAAAGATACGAGACAATATGTGGAAAGTGGGGAGGGCATTGAAGAAGAGTTGGTCAGACATTTCAAGAACATCATGGTAGAGGACATATTGGACTAGTCAAAGGACATTGCTTGAATAACATAGTATATTCCCGTCTTAATTTCCCAAAGTCAGAATGAAATCTTGATGAGTCCATTAGAGATGAGAGAGATGGAAGAGGTTATTCTCTACTGGAAAATCCACAGGACCAGATGGATTTATGACAACCTTTTTGCACCACTTTGGGGACCTAATTAAGGAGAAAGTCTAGTAGATTATGGAAGACTCCGGGAAAATAAAAGGGGCATTGAAGGCCTTCAATGCCACGTTCCTCACTCCTATCCCCAAAAATGAAGGATTTGACTCACCAGGTAAATTTAGACCAATAGCTCTATGCAATCTTATTTACAAAATTATAACAAAATTCATTGCAAACAGACTAAAGTTGCTCCTCTCGAACCTAGTTTCCCCAAAACAATCTGGATTCGTGGAAGGAATGCAGATTCTGGATGGGGTTATTCTGGTTCATGAGGTAATTCACTCCCTAAGGATGACTAAGAATACAAGAATTCTTCTTAAGTTAGATATCTCAAAGGCATACAACAATATAAGATGGAAATTTATGAGAGAAATGCTCAAGCTTATGGATTCAACCAGGAATGGATAGATTAGGCATTGAAATTCACATTGCCTGCTTTCTTCTTGATTATGCTTAATGGTTCTCCCACCAATCCTTTTTTTCATTCTCGTGCCCTAAGATAAGGGGGACATCTCCCTCCTTTCCTATTCATTCGGATGGCCAAAGTCCTCAACAAGAAAATTAAAGCCATGGTCGATCATGGTGAAATTAGAGGGTTGAATCTACATGCAAGAGCAAATAGACAGACTCATCAACAATTTGTGGATGAACTATGTTCATGACACCCATCTGTCAAGGAGGTGAAGGACATCAGAAAAGGTCTCAACCTATTCTCAAAGGCATCGAGCTTGGAGATAAATAAGGAAAAATATGAGATTTGTTTTTTCAATGCGCCCATAATCACCCAAAGGAATATCACCCAAATCCTTGGCTTCCAAGGAAAATCCCTTTTGTCCAAATATTTCGTCGCCCCCCTAGCTGAAGGAGTTATCAGGAAAGTCTCTTGGGAAGACCTGCAGGATAATATTAAAAGGAAGCTATCAAATTGGAACCTTCTCCCCCTAAACTTGGCAATCAGGCTCACCCTTATCAAATCAGTGCTCCAATCCATGCCAATTTACCTTTTTCTCAGTTATAGTTGCTCCAAAGGTTGTTCTGAAGGAAATAAGAAATCTCCAGCGCAAATACCTATGGAAATGTTCCTTGGATAAGAAAAAATGGTTCTTAACTAGCTGGTAGAATCTATGTAATCCAAAATCACTTGGAGGTATGGGGTTGCGGACCCGGAAAATAATAGTGAGGTGTTAGGGGAAAAAATATGGTGGAATTATGTAGCCCACACATTATAGAACTGGGAAAAAAATTGGCATGTTAAATACACCCAAGACAGATCGAAGCAGGAACTAGTATGCTTTGATCAAGAGAAAATTGGATCTCATATCTGGAAAACAAATCTCCACAGCAAACAATGAATCAAAGATCATAGTTTCTGGGAAATTGGAGACAGGGAAATGACTGACTTCTCGATGGACTAGTGGCAGCAGATGCCAAAGATCTCCATGCAAGGAGAAATCCTGGTAAGCAGAGCCAAATGTATGGATATGGGATTTACAAAATTCAAACAATATTGGCAGGAGGTCACTGGGGAAGATGAGTACCGTAGCTGAAATCCATGAGAATGGTGGCATAAAAGACTCTTGGAAGATGAATTCCCCCGATTTTGGGATGCCATTCAAGAAAGGTGTATCAAATTTCAAGATGGGCCATACAAGCTAAGATGGGGATACATGAAAAAAGGAATTTTTAATATCAAAGAGGCCTATGAGATATGGACAAGAAAACATGAGATCCAACCACAGGAAGTTTGGAAAAAGATCTGGAAGAAAAATCATTGGCCCAAAGTTGCCATTTTTCTATGGCTAGTGGTGCATAGAAGAATTATTACTAAAGAAAACCTCAAGAAGAGGGGTTCTCTCGGTCCCTCTCAAAGCTCCTGATAAAGTGTAGCTGTGAAAGAAACGATGGATCACCTTCTATATGGGTGTCCCTTTTCATTCTCTCTCTGGGATAGAGGGGTTGAGTGTTCGACTACACAGGATGAATCCAAAAGACTAAACACCTAGAGCATCCACTCACACAAACAGATCACATATCAACACACCAATGTTTTCATGTGGTTTAAACCCTCGAAATGGAAACACTCCACATCCCCAACCAAATAGCTACTTGAGGCAGTTTATTATGAAAAAGAAAGAAAGTTACATATGAGCTTCTCATAATCGATCAACTAGCAAGTGACCCTCCATGCTCTTTAAATATATATCATGGACCAATTGGGTATTAATTCAAGGATCATAGGTAGTTATGATCTAAGAGAAGTTGAACCGTTGGATCAATCTATGTCTAGAACATATCGTGACCGTCGGATTGTATATTTACAAATGAATACTAATGCATACTAAAAAAACACACTTTTCCTAATGGATATATTATAACAAGTTGATATTAACTAACTCATAAGTGTCTAAATATCCTAACATCCCCCCTTAAGAACAACTTGGGATAGGATTGAAGGATTTACAAAAGTGACACTATTAGGAGAAGGAAGGAGGCATTAGATCCTATCCCCCCTTAATGATAAATTCCTAAAATCCTAACATCGATCGAAGTTTAGAAAAATTCACTTCTGTAAGAGATTTGGTGAAGATGTCTACAACTTGATCATCTGTAGGGAAAAAGATCACTTCAATAATGAGATCATAAACAATATTTCTTATGAAGTGCATATGTATCTCAATGGGTTTGATGCGTTTATGTTGAAATAGATCTTTGGCAAGCTTGATGGCACTTTGATTGTCGCACCAAAGTGGAGTTAGATGCTGCTGCCCGAATCCAAACTTTGAAAGGATTTGTCGAAGCCATAAAGCTTCTTGACTGGAATTAACTATTGTACGATACTCTGCTTCTACTAAAGAGAGAACAAGAGCTTGTTGTTTCTTACAAGCCCAAGTGACAGGTCTAGAACCCAGACTGAAAACATAACATGCAGTAGACTTCCGATCATCAAGATCACCGGCCCAATTTGAATCAGTGAAACCAACCAACAAAGGAGTCCCCCCTGAACTGTAATGAATCCCAAACTCAATGTTCGAGTACACAAGGTACTCCCAAAATACCGAACACCTAGAGAAACCACTTCACACAAACAGATCACATATCGATACACCAATGTTTTGACGTGGTTAAAACCCTCTAGAGGGAAACAGTCCACGGCCCTGTCCAAATAGCTTCTATGGAACAGTTTATTATGCAAAAGAAAGAAAGTTACAAATGAGCTTCTCATAATCGATCAACTAGCCAATGACCCTCCATGCTCTTTAAATAGATATCATGGTCCAATCGGGTGTTAAGCGACGAATCAAGGGTAGGTATGATCTAAGAGAAGTTGAACAGTCGGATCACTATATGTCTAGAACATATCATGACCGTCGGATTAAATATTTATAAATGCATACTAATGCATACTAAGGAAACACACTTTACCTAATGGATATATTACACAAGCTGATCTTAACAAACTCCTAAGTGTCTAAATATCATAACATCCCCCCTTAAGAACAACTTGGGATAGGATTGAAGGATTTACAAAAGTGACACTATTAGGAGAAGGAAGGAGGCATTAGAGCCTATCCCCCCTTAATGACAAATTCCTGAACTCCTAACATAGATCAAAGTTTAGAAAACTTCGCTTCTGTAAGAGACTTGGTGAAGATGTCTGCAACTTGATCATCTGTAGGGAAAAAGAGCACTTCAAGAAAACGATCATGAACAAGATTTCTGATGAATTGCATATGTATCTCAATGTGTTTGCTGCGTTGATGTAGAACTGGATATTTGGCAAGCTTGATGTCACTTTGATTGTCGCACCAAAGTGGAGTAGATTGTTGTTGCTCGAATCCAAACTCTGAAAGGATCTGTCGGAGCCATAAAGCTTCCTGGATGGCATTAACTATGGCTCGATATTCTGCCTCTGTTGAATAAAGAGCAAGAGCTTGTTGTTTCTTACAATCCCAAGTGATAGGTCCAGATCCCAAACTGAAAACATAACCTATAGTAGACTTTCGATCATCAGAATCATCAACCCAATCTGAATCAGTGAAACCAACCAATAAAGGTTTCCCCCCTGTACAGTAATGAATCCCAAACTAAATTGTACCTCGAAAATATCGAAGTATTCTTTTAGTTGCTTTCTAGTGACTTTCATGAGGTGTTTCCATATAACGGGTAACATGACCAATGGAAAAGGAAAGGTTGGGACGGGAATGAGTCAAGTATAAGAGCCTACCAACAAGCTCACGATACAAGGTGGCATCTACTTCAGGTGAAGTACAAGTGGCATAAAGTTTGACTCCATAATGGAAGGGAGAAGGGGCTGGTTTACAATCTTTCACGTGAAAGCGATGAAGAAGGTCAGAAGCATACTTAGACTGAGAAATAAAGATTCCTTCTTTGGTTTCTAGGACTTGGAGACCAAGAAAATAATGAAAATTTCGTAAGTCTGACATTTCAAAATTTTGCTTAAGACTAGATTTCACATGGGTTAAAAGCTTAGGCCCACTACCAGTAAGAATAAGGGCATCAACATAGAGAACAAGTATGATGAGATGGTTTCCTACTTTCTTGGTATAGACATTAGGGTCAGAATGGAATCTAGAAAAATTAGTCTCAAGTAGAAAGCTATCCATTTTGGAATACCAAGCTCTAAAAGCTTGCTTAAGGCCATATAAGGATTTCTTAAGTCAACAGACAATGCTAGATTTATTCTGAGCATATCCATGAGTTTGTTCCATGTAAATTTTCTCCTGTAAATCACCATGTAAGAATGCAGACTTAACATCCATTTGATGGAATTCCCAGTTATGTAAGGTTGCAAGGGAAAGAACAAGGTGGATGGAGTTCATTTTTTCGACAGGAGCAAAGGTTTCATTGTAGTCAATCCCTTCAAATTGGGAAAAACCTTTGGCAACTAACCTTGCATTAAGTCTTTCAACACTTCCATATGATGCATACTTAGTTCTATAGACCCATTTACATGAGAATGGTGGCATAAAAGACTCTAGGATCACCAGTTGCTTCACATGTTTAACAGACCCATCGAGGAAGCACTTTTGCTGGTGTAACTGGAGGAACATGAGCAGGCGGAGGTGGATTTTCATCCTCACTGTCATCATCAGAAACTAGAGTTGGAAATCTGTCAAGGAAGTTGGAAGTAGAAGAAGGCACAATCGTTGAATCAGGATCGTAGGCCAAAGATGGCACAATCGTCGAGTTAGGCTTGCAGGCCAAGAGATTTTCATCAAATTTAGCATCTCTTCTAATGATTATATCTTGAGAATGTGGTTGAAGAAGTCTATAACCTTTTACATCTTTAGAATATCCAACAAATATGCACTTTTCACTTTTAGGATGCAATGCTTTTCGTCTTTCATCTGGAATGTGATCCCATGCTTCACTACCAAACACACAAAAGTGACTTACATCAGGTTTAGTTTTACTGCATGCTTCTTCCGGTGTGATACCTTGTAAAGATTTAGTGGGGGTGTGATTAACTATGTAATTTGCACAATTTATTGCTTCAGCCCGAAATTGAAGACTTAGTCCCTTAGATTGGATCATACAATTAGCCATTTCTTTTAAAGTGCAGTTCTTCCGTTGAGCTACACCATTTTGTTGTGGTGTATATGGAACATTGTGTTGTTATTGGATTCCTTGTTCAGTGCAGAAAGTAGTGAACTTTTTGTTAACATATTCTCCTCCATTTTCAAATCTTAACTTAATAATTTGATGACTAGATTGTTTTTCAACAAGGGCCCTGTAGGCCAAGAACATGTTAAATACTTCGCTCTTAAGTTTTAGGAAATAAACCTAAGCGCGTCTGGAGTAATCATCAATAAAAGTTAAGAAATATTTGAAACCAGAAAATGAAGCAGATGGAAGAAGACCACACAAGTCACTATGCACAAGCTCCAAGGGAACTGAGGCATTCCAAGAGGCACGTTTGTCAAAACTATTCTGATGATATTTTCTGAGGACACAACCGGAACAAACACCATCCCTCCAAGATGCCATCGGAAGACCTATCACCATATTGTCTTTACATAGTTGTTGCAATGAGAAAAAATTTAAGTGACCAAATCGCTCATGCCAAAGTTTGTTCAAGTTATCACTATGAGAAACAAAAACTAAAGAAAAAGGTGATGACCCAAAGTTGTTAAATTTGTACAACCTAGTAATATCATCAACAATCCCAGTAGCTAGGACATGTTGAGGATATTTAAAATCCTTGATTACAACTTGGTGAGGTATAAACGTCACAGTTTTACCTTCACCAGAATGAGTGATTTGATAGACTGATAACAAATTGCAGGAAATTCTTGGAACACATAGTAAGTACATCACTAAAATGACCATTATCTACTAGAATTGTTCCAAATCCTACAACACTTAGAGATCTATCATCACCAACAAATATTTGTTTGGTGTTACATTAATGTATAGTAGAAAACATGGCTTGTTCCTTAGCCATATGATAGGATGCTCCAGAATCAATGAGCCATTCATTTGAAGTAGAAGAAGAAGATGCGGTATAAGAATAACCAGAAGCACAAAGTGCATTTCCATGAGATGTAGATTCTGAAGGAAAATCTAGGTTGATGTGGTGCTTGTTCATTGTTGCTTCCAAGGATGCCATCTTGTTGAAACACTTAGATTCATCATGATTATCTTTCCCGCAAAAGTTGCAATGACGCTCAGTCTTCTTTCTTTTTGGCTTGGATCCTTTGTCATTTTTTAAAGAATGAACTGACTGAGAGGGTTTGGGACCTTTGTTTGACTTATTATTGCGAAAATTTTGTTTCTTGGGAGGCTTGGACTTTTCTTTCTGTTGGGACAATAAGTCTTTCCCAAATGTATCTGCATTGCTAATCGTTCCAAGATGGATGAGCTTATCTTGCTCTCTAATCAAGGAATCACAAAAGGATTCAAGATTGGGCCCTTGATAGATAGCTACATTCAAGGATTCTTTCATGGAGTAAAATGTAGATACAAAAACAGAATATGCAGGTCCAAGTTTTAAAAGAATATGATAAATGCATTGGTTGTCTTCCCTCTTAATCTTGCATTCTTCACATAAGAGTATAAGAGTTTTATACTTAGATAAATAATCTTGAATGCATGAAAAATGACTTGGATTTAAAGAAATCAACTCATTTTCAAGTTGATGACCTTGAATTTCATTGTGTTTACCAAACACAGCTTCCAACATTTCCCAAATTGTATCAGTTTCATCAATTCCAGCTATGTGGAATCGCAAATCAGTAGAGATTGGCATCCCAATCAATCCACAAGCTTCATCACATCTATTTGCCCATTTTATTTTCTTATCATCATCAGTGGGTTTTGTTTTTTTCCCTGAGGTAATTCTGAAAAGTCCTCTACTTCGTAGAACATCATTCATACGAAATTTCCATGAGAAATAGTTGGAAATTATAAGTAGAATATCACAGGGGGTGGCCATATTGTAAATTAATGGCTGTAAAAACAAAAACCAATAGTCTGGATGCGAAGAGCTTGAAAAAACAAGCAGTTTAAAAAAAAACAACACTAAAAATTGACTCTATATGATGAAGATATGTTTGATCAAAGAAAATGTTGAATATGTCCCAATAGTGACGTGGCAGATAGAGAATGACCAATTAAAAAAAGAACCCCCTTCTTCCCAAGATGAACTTTTGAAAATCACTTTACAAGAAAGTTGTTTTAAGTGAATCACTTTTGTAAAATAAGTGATTTTCACTTTTACAATGATGTTACTTTAAATAATGCAGCAAAAAAAGAACTTAAGTGACTCACTTTTTATTTTTAATTTAAGTGAGATGCACTTTTACAATAAAGTAACTTAAAATTAGAAATTGCATGCACCTTTTTTTTTAAAGTAACTTAATAAGACTTAAACTCGAGACCTATTAAGGAATAAAACGACTTTGAACCAAGTGAGCTAATATTAAAAGGTATGTAAAAGAAAGGAAGGAGGAAGGGGGATTTTTCTTCTTCTTCTTCTTTTGTTTTTTTTCTCGGTCTCCATGCTTGCCTCTTTTCCTGCAAATCACACCACAAACCGAAACAAAAAAAATATTTTCCACACTTTGGGGTTAGATCTCGTTATTTTTCCCGGAAAGTCTACGTTTTCTCTCTGTTTCTAATTTGCCGCAATCGCACAAGGTGCACGGCAAAGAGCATACGTAGACAGGGAAAACAACAATCCGAAACTAAAAATCTAATAATAAAATATGAGATTTTTTTTTTAAATAATAAAAACGTCACTGTAACATTATACCTTCAGATCTGATGAAATACACGTTTCTGAAGCAACCAAAAACCGTTTTGGAACAAACAAAAACTATTTCCCAATGGAAATGGCGCTCCGGATGCAATGGAACACCTTCCATAGCCCAAAAATGCACAAAAATTCCAAAACCATAAACCCTTTCAAGTTTCGGCAGCACCAGTTCAAGATCTAGATCATAACCGGAGCAACTCTTCATAAGCACTCTAATACCATGTTCGGGTACACAAGGTACTCCCAATAGACCGAACACCTAGAGCAACCACTTCACACAAACAGATCACAGATCGATACACCGATGTTTTGACGTGGTTAAAACCCTCTAGAGGGAAACAGTCCACGGCCCCGGCCAAATAGCTTCTACGAAGTAGTTTATTATGCAAAAGAAAGAAAGTTACAAATGAGCTTCTCATAATCGATCAACTAGCCAATGACCCTCCATGCTCTTTAAATATAGATCATGTACCAATTAGGTATTAAGCCACGGATGAAGGGTAGGTATGATCTAAGAGAAGTTGAACTGTCGGATCACTCTATGTCTAGAACATATCGTGACCGTCGGATTAAATATTTAAAAATGCATACTAATGCATACTAAGGAATCACACTTTGCCTAACGGATATATTACACAAGTTGATCTTAACTAAATCCTAAGTGTCTAAATATCCTAACACTGAATTGTACCCCGAATATATCGAAGTATTATTTTTATTGTTTTACAATGACTTTCATTGGGCATTTGCATATAGCGGAAAACACAGCCAACGTCAAAGGAAACATCATGACGGGCCAATGTCAAAGGAAACATCATGACGGGCATGAGTCAAGTATAAAAGACTACCAACAAGACCGCGATATAGGGTGGCGTCAAATTCGGGTGAAGTGCAAGTGGCAGAAAGTTTGACTCCAGACTAGAAGGGAGAGAGAGTTGGTTTACAATATTCCATGTGAAAGCGACGAAGAAAGTCACAAGCATACTTAGACTGAGAAATAAAGAATCCTTCTTTGGTTTGCAAAAGGCCAAGAAAATAATGCAAATGTTCTAAGTCTATAATTATTTCAAAATTTTGCTTAAGACTGGATTTCACATGGGTTAAAAGTTTAGGGTTGGTACCAGTAAGAATAATATCATCAACATAAAGAACAAGTATGATAAGGTTGTTTCCTACTTTCTTGGTATAGACATTAGGGTCAAAATGACATCTATAAAAACCAGTATCAAGTAGAAAGCTGTCCATTTTGGCATACCAAGCTCGAGGGGCTTTCTTAAGGCCATATAAGGATTTTTTAAGGCGACAAACAAGGTTAGAGTCATTTTGAACATATCCAGGAAGTTGTTCCATGTAAATTTCCTCTTACACATCACCGTATAAAAATACAGACTTAACATCATTTTAATGGACTTCCCATTTATGTAAGGTTGCAAGGGAAAGAACAAGGCAGATGGAGTTCATTTTGGCGACAGGGGAAAAGGTTTCATTGTAGTCAATTCCTTCAACTTAGGAAAAACCTTTAGAAACTAACCTTTCCTTAATCCTTTCAACACTTCCATTTGAGGCATATTTAGTTTTGTAGACCCATTTACATGTGACAATTTTTCTTCCTCTTGGAAGAGGGACAAGATCCCACGTATCATTTTCCATTAAGGAACGATATTCTTCATCCATAGTTGTAGCCCAATCTGTATTTCCTGAAGCTTCTACAAAAGTCTCTGGATCATGATTCTTGAAAAATTGAGCCAAAATAGAAGAGGCTCACTGGAACTGAGAACGTGTTCATCGTTGATATCTAGAATCATCGGCAAGATCACCAACTGCTTCACATGTTGAGTGGACCCATCGAGGAAGCAATTGTGTTGGTACAACAAGACGAAAATGAGCATGCGGAGGTGGATTTTCATCCTCAATGTCATCATCATAAACTAGAATTGGAATGTTTTCAGGGAAGTTAGGAGTAGAATAATGCACAAGCGCTAAATTAGGATTGCAGGCCAAAGAGGGCACAAACGTTGAGTTAGGCTCGCAGGACAAGAGATTTTAATCAAATTTAACATCACTTATAATAATTATATCATGAGAATGTGGCTAAAGAAGTCTATAACCTTTTACATTTTCAGAATATCCAACAAATATGCACTTTTCACTTTTAGGTTGCAATGCTTTCTGTTTTTCATCCGGAATATGAGCCCATGCTTCACTGCCAAACACAAGGAAGTGACTTACATCTGGTTTAATTTTACTCCATGCTTCTTCCGGTGTGATATCTTATAAATATTTAGTGGGGGTGCAATTAACTATGTAATTTGCACAATTTATTGCTTCAGCCCAAAATTGAAGACTTAGTCCCTTAGCTTGAAACATACAATTAGCCATTTCTTTTAAAGTGTGGTTCTTCTAGTCAGGGACACCATTTTATTGTGGTGTATAAGGAACAATATGTTGTTGTTGGATTCCCTATTCAGTGCAGAAAGTAGTAAACTTGTTGTTAACATATTCTCCCCCATTATCAGATATTAACTTAAGAATTTGATGACAAGATTTTTTTTCAACAAGGGCCTTGTAGGCCAAGAACATATTAAAAACTTCGCTCTTAATTTTTAGGAAATAAACCCAATTCCATCTAGAGTCATCATCAATGAAAGTTAAGAAATATTTGAAACTAGAAAAGGAAGCAGATGGAAGAGGACCACACAAGTCACTATGTACAGCTCCAAGGGGGCCAAGGAGTGACAAGAGGTACGTTTGTCAAAACTATCCCGATGATGTTTTCCGAGTACACAACCGGAACAAACACCATCCCTCCAAGATACCATCAGAAGACCTGTCACTGTATTTTCTTTACATAGTTGTTGCAATGAGCGATAATTTAAGTGACCAAATCGCTCATGCCAAAGTTTGCTCAAGTCATCACTATGAGCAACAAAAACTGAGAGAAAAGGTAATGACCCAAAGTTGTTAAACTTGTAAAACCTGATAATATCATCAAAAATTCTAGTGGCCATGACATCCTTAGGATCTTTAAAATCCTTGGTTACAACTTGGTGAGGTGTAAACGTTACAGTTTTACCTTTACCAGAATTAGTGATTTGATAGACTGAAAACAAATTGCATTAAATTCTTGGAACAAATAGTACATCACTAAATTGTCCATTATCTACCAGAATTGTTTCAAATCCTGCAAAACTAAGAAATCTATCATCACCAACAAATATTTGTTTGGTGTTACATTCATGCATAGTAGAAAATATGGCTTTATCCTTAGCCATATGATAAGATACTCAAGAATCAATGAGCCACTCATTCAAAGTAGAAGAATAAGATACATTATAGGAAAAACTAGAAGCACAAAGTGCATGTCCATGAGATGAAGATTTTGAAGATGAATCAAGGCTGATGTGATGCTTCTTCATTGTTGCTTTCAAGGATACCATTTTCTTGAAACATTTAGATTCATCATGATTATCTTTCCCACAAAATTTGCAATGATGCTCAGTCTTCTTACCTTTTGGTTTGTTACCTTTCAGGGATAATTTTAAGGACCCATACTTAATTTTAAAAGTGTATAAACCTTGGTGAATCTTACCAATTCTTAAAATGCAAACTATAAAATATTTGGCGATAGTTTTCTAAAATTATTTCAATTTCTAAGGATTTTATATTGTAATGCCTCCATTGGCATTATAAATTTTAATCTAATTAAACATAGATTTTATGACTAAGCAACATATAATCATATAATCAGCATGTAACCATAGCAGCATATAAACAACATAGAAGCATTTTGCAATAGCTTCAAATAACTTAGAATTTTTAAAACTTCATTGGTGATTCACACAACACAAATTAACATCATAAATCATGTAGCAATAGCATCATATGAGGAGTTTATAATAGCATATGACAATTTAAAATCACAAGAAAAATACCTCTATATAAGATTGGTGACGAAGTCCAAATTGAGCAAGCCTCCATCTTCTCCTCAAGTTGCTTCCCTCTTCATTGCCCAAAGCGGAACCACGGTTTTACCACCCAGCCAACTAGGGGCCTGGCCGGCTCCCTAGCCCTAGGAAGCCATCTAAATGGTCCCATCCAAATGGCCTCCTGGACCTCCGTGCTCGAGACCCCCAGAGAATAGAACAATGATACACTAGTAGGGTATGTATCAAATCTTCTAAGAGTTCTCAAACTCTTCTAACTCTTCAAAACTTCTCATACCCCAAAATACCCAAAATTATCCTTCCTAGAATACTCTTTCCAAAATAATATTCAAGAGAAAAAAAACCTCCCTCCTTCCACTCTCAAGTCTCATATTTATATCAAAACTCTTCATCATCTTCCTCATCCATCAATAAATTCCCATAAATAATAATCATCAATCAATAAATTCATTTTCTCCAAAAAATAGAAATTTGATTTAAATAATTAAAATATTAATAAACATGGATGCAAAGTCTCACTTGTTATGCTTCCATCTTAATGCAACTATGACAACTATTTTCTAAAAATTAGTGCAAATCCTATCTATCCATTTATTTATATTATCCTTTCATTCATAAGTCAAATAAGATATTTCCATATACTATATTATATTATGACACATTTTATATTATATGTATATAATTATATATGTTATTTAATAATCCAATCAATTTATATAAATCTAAATCATATTAAACAAGTCAACAAACTTAAACTTTCAACACACAAGTAATGCTTTCATCAATTTATCAACCAAGTTACTAATATCTAATATAATCATATTAATTTATTCATTGACCAACCAATCATAGTAATGTACTCACAAATTGACGTATGCATGGCCAGTGCACACATCTCAAGCGTGCGTACTAATAATCACATTTAATGCTCCTAATAGATCATTATTACTTGCTCGCAAACAACATATAGAAGAATAATTAAACATTGTATCATTTATCATTCATATAGAAACAATAAGACAAAATTAGATAAACATAATGGTCATGATAGTTAATAACAATCAAGAACACCATCCAATCCATCATTGGTACCATCCATCCCATCAGTAATCCAAACCCATAATCACCACTACTTCCATCTCCTGACCTCACCATCCCATCCTTTGCTGCAATATACTGTGGCGTCGACTACACAACCTAACCACATATAGAACCTGTAAGTGGAAGTGTCAATCGACTACATTGACCAAGCTTCCCCAGCAGGCATCCGCCAGTCGGCATCACACGTCTAGGGGAGTGTGCGCGGCACAACCCTCCCACGACTCCAGGTTTTGGGGGATAAACGGTGGAAAATGTCTCCACCCCCCCTAATAGTACTAGGTTTAACACCCTACATCAACCATACTATGCCATCACTGTTTTAAGGGGTCCCTTCATTGAAAAACCACTTTGGGCAAGTCACAATTCCTTTCAAAACTCACACTCACCCACAAGTCATAGAATATTGGAATTCTCAATTAAATAGCATAAAATTTGATATATCATCATTATTCTCATGATGTCCAATACATCTCGTGCCCATTGGTAATATAGGAATCCGCCTATCTCATAGCCAATCAACATGTGGAATAGTTCATCATTAACATGAAACATATATATAGCCATACCCAACTCTTTCAAGTGTTAATCCATATCACTAATACAACATTTACAAATAATCATGTAAGTACTTTTGCAAACAACTAAATTAGCATTCCACATATGGATATTCTATATTCAAATTGTGTGTTCAATATGAAGTAACATATACATTGCCATTAATAAATTAAACAGTAAATTGCATTTACCATACAACCTCAAGGGAGTCCACATGTGCACATAACAATCATCTTAATCAATCTATCTTCGTCAAACAGATAATAAGCAAATACAATGCTAAGCTAATTCACATTACAGTTTTTAATTAATGATTGTCAAGATATGGGGCATTACATATATATTTTATATAATAATTTGGTGATTTTTAGAGTGAAAAAAATTTACCCCATCAAAATTGGGCGAAACAGGGCTTCAAAAAATGCAGATTGACGAATATGTTTTTGGAAAAAAACATGGAAAAATAGCCCATGGGATAAATTTCTCCCCTAAGATTATCCTTGTTACCTTTGTCATTTTTTGAAGAATAAGATGGCTGAGAGAGTTTGGCTTATTATTGCGAATATTTTTCTTCTTGGGATGTTTGGGCTTCTCTTTCTGTTGTGCTAGCAAGGCTTTTCCAGATGTATCTTCATTGCTAATCATTCCAAGATGTATGAGCTTATACTGCTCTCTAATCAAAGAATCACAAAATGATTCAAGAGTGGGCTCTTTATAGTTAGTTGGATCCAAGGATTCTTTCATGGAGTAAAATGTAGATACAAAAACATAATATGCAGGTTTAAGTTTGGAAAGAATATGATAAATGCATTACTTGTCTTTCCTTTTAATTTTTCATTCTGCACATAAGAGTCTAAAAGTTTTGTACTTAGATAGATAATCTTGAATGAATGAAAATCAGTTGGATTTAAGGAAATCAACTCATTTTCTAATTGATGACCTCAAATCTCATTGTGTTTACCAAACACAGATTCCAATTTTTCCCAAGCTTTATCTAGTTCATCAATTCCAGATATGTGGAATCATAAATCAATAGATATTGACATTCAAATCAATCCACGGGCTTCATCACATTTATTGGCCCATTTTATGTTCTTATCAGCATCAGTGGGCTATGTTTCTTTCCTTGATGTAATTTGTTAAAGACCCATACTTCGTAGGACATCCTCCATACGATATTTCCATGAGAAATAGTTGGAACTAATAAGGATAATATCACATGGGGCGGACATACTGTAAACTGAAGGTCGTAAAAACAGAAACCAATGGTCTAGATGCAAAGATATTGAAACATCAGGCTGTTTAAAAAAAATGACAATTAAAATTGACTCCGGATGAGGAAGTTATTCTAGCTTGAAAAAATGGTTCCAGGTGACCCCAACAAATACAAGGCAAGCAAAGGATTGACCAAAAAACAAAAAAACCTCTTCCAAAGCTTAACCTTTTAAACTCACTCTACAATAATGTTGTTTTATGTGAACCGCTTTTGTAAAATAAGTGGAGTTTCACTTTTACAATAATGTTACTTTAAATATTGCATGCAAAAATCTAAAAAACTTTAAGTGACTCACTTTTATAATTTAAGGAGATGCACTTTTACAATAATGTTACTTTAAATATTGCATGCAAAAATATAAAAAACTTTAAGTGACTCACTTTTATAATTTAAGGAGATGCACTTTTACAATAAAGTAATTGAAAAATAGAAATTACATGCAATTTTAGAAAAGTAACTAACAAGAAGTCTTGAACTCAAGACCTCTTATTAAATAAAACAACTTTTAACCAAGCGAGCTAATATTAAAAGGTAGGTAAAAGATGGAATGGAGGAAGGGTTTTTTTTACTCTTTTGTCTCAAACTTCATGCATACCAGAAAAAGACCTTTTTCCTACAAAACACTTCACATAAACCAAAAAAAATAAATTATATACTTATATATATGCCTCAAATTTAGGGTTAGACCTCGTTATCTTGCTTGGACTGTATATGTTTTCTCACTGTTTCTGATTTTCATAGCTTCGGCAACACGGTTCAAGATCTAGATCACCAATTGAAACCGCTCTTCAGAAAGGATCTGATAACATGTTCAACTACATAGGATGAATCCAAAAGACCGAACACCTAGAGCATCCACTCACACAAACAGATCACATATCAACACACCAATGTTTTCACGTGGTTTAAACCCTCGAAAGAGAAACACTCCACGGTCCCAGCCAAATAGCTACTTGAGGCAGTTTATTATGTTAAAGAAAGAAAGTTACTTATGATATTCTCATAATCGATCAACTAGAAATTGACCCTCCATGCTCTTTAAATAGATATCATGGACCAATCGGCTGTTAAGCCACGGATCAAAGGTAGTTATGATCTAAGAGAATTTGAACCGTTGGATCACTCTATGTCTAGAACATATCATGACCGTGTTAGGATATTCTCACCATCATGCAGTCATGTAGGCATGCATTTGCATGCAGCACAGTCATTAGTGAGGTGTTACCCAACACCTAGTCCTCTAGAATACGAAGAGGTTCTTGAATCCTCTCTTTCACATGAGTTTGTCAGTATGCAAAATGATGATCTACTTGATTTTTTGGAGGTCAAATCAGATTTTGGAGGTGATGCATTTTCTCTTTTTGATCACATCCTTCCTACATACTTTCGATCATTGGCACATGTTATCCGAGTTTTTTTGAAGATGAAGAACACTACCATTCGCTAGAGTTCAAGTCTCATGCACTTTTTGATGATTTTGGTTTTGATCTCGAATTACAGGCCCTAGGATGATTGTTATATTTTCATATTTGTTCTCACCATGATCTGTCTGAAGAGCAAGCTCATAAATTCTCCATATTCGCTTGCATCCACTGATGGAGAATACAAGCACATGTTTTTGGAGCATGATCCATGTCCTCCAAAGAGTAAAATACCTCCAGACATATCTACTTGAGTTTGGAGCAATTAATACTTTGGTGTATTTTAAGTCTATTTTGAGTGGGGGGTTTTCCCATGAGGTTTTCTCTATTTCCTTGGTTCATAGATTGTTCTTTATTTGGATTATTTTCTTTATTGGAGTGACCTTTGGTCTCAGTTACCAGGGCCCTACCTTTTATTTTTTACCTCATAGTATAGCTTATGGGGGAGTGTTAGGATATTCTCACCATCATGCAGTCCTGTCGTCATGCATTCATGCAGGCATGCATTTGCATGCAGCCCAGTCATCAGTGAGGTGTCACCCAACACCTAATCCCTAGTTTGCTAGCCCCGGGAGCTTCTTTCTACTCAGTTCCAACCCTCCTAGTCCATGATGCGCCTATTTTGAGTCTCCTACTTGACATGTGTGCCTCTCTCATCTACCACTAGTGACAAATTCAGTTAGTTGCTTGATTTGTGGATCTTTCCTTGATTTGAGGACAGATTGACTAGTTAACTGATTGAAACACTATGATGGACACCCAAAGAGACTAGTTTGACTATTCTGACTTCAGACAGCTCCTCATGCTCCCTCCTTGGATTCTTCTTCACTCCATTAGTGCTCCATGAGCCAGTTACACCTACCTACATTCAGTTAGACTCAGTTTGACACCTGGTTGATCGTTACTTGTGCATTGATGACACCACTAATCTGATGATGATGATTCCTAGTGTAGACATGCTACACCATGCAGGCTATTTGATTGACCTCCTTGGTTAATTTGAATTGCTTGGCTTGGCCTATTCAGTCATTGTTACTGCACATTGTATTGTATTCTACTTCTGAGTTCAATAGAGCACTGCTGCAAGTCTTTTGGCACAGTTTACACATATTGTTCTTTATGCATTTCTTGTAATTGATTATCTTGTTCAATAGATCTGTTGTGTTTCAATTTCACATGGTATCAGAGCCATGGTAGGGACAATATTTATTTTCTGCACGGATTATTCATGAAGATTGAGCAATTTTTTCTCACATTGCAACAGTTTTCTGCAGTTGCAACACTTTCTGCAGCTGCAACGATTGCTTAAAATTTCCAACTCCACACCAGAAGCCGAGAGTTTCCACATAATTCCTGGATATTGACCATTGGATATTCAAGCTTGCTTTATCTCCTATGTCTGGTGTGATGCAACTTGAAAAGTGTGGGTTGTCAACCTAAATGGTTCTTGTTTGTGTGTGATTTGCAGGTTTCTTACTTCCTCCATTTGCATTCGCTATTGCAGAGATGAAAGCTTCTTCTTCACAAAATATTATTACTCCATTCAACTATGATGAATGGAAACCAAAGATGACTGCAAGTTTGAAGAGACCATGTCTTTTTGATGTGTGCATTGGTATTACAAGAGATTTTGATTCCGATGAAGAGGAGAATGATTAGCTCAATGATTGTGACACAGCTTTTGGGACAATATGTCTTGCTATGTCTCCTTGTATGCGCTACCTCAGTACAACTACTAAAAATCCAAGAGATCTATGGGCCCAAATCGATAGAGAATTTTGAAAGCAGGGAGAAGAGGATCATGCTAGCCATTTGGAGAACAAGCCCAGTGAGACCTCCTTATGTGTTCTCTCTGATTATGTCTCGACCTCAACCCTTATTCAAGATGAAGAAGAAATTGTAGATTCAACACTCAGTCTCTCAATATCTTCTATTTCGAATTCTGAGCAAGATAAGCCAGCTCATACTCTAGAACACGAAGAGGTTCTTGAATCCTATCTTTCACATGAGTTTGTCGGTATGCAAAATGATGATCTACTTGATGTTTTGGAGGTGAGGCATTCACTCTCCTTGATCACATGCTTCCTACATACTTTTATTCGATCATTGGCACATATTCTTAGATTTTTATTGAATATTAAGAACACTACCATTCACTTGAGTTCAAGTCTCATGCACTTTTTGGTGATTTTGGTTTTGATCTCACCCCTGTTGGTTCAAAGGAGATCACAAGAAACCATTTATCAATTCTTGGAGCTGATTTAACTTCCATTGATCTGAAGTTCAAGTTTCAAGAGCTATTAGATATCATTGGAGCTAATCCTACCTCATTTGGTTCGAATTGCAGGCCCCAGGATGATTGTTATATTTTCATATTTGTTCTCACCATGATGGGTCTGAAGAGCAAGTTCATAAATTCTCCATATTCGCTTGCATCCACTGATGGAGAATACAAGCAGATGTTTTTCGAGCATGATCCATTTCGTCCAAAGAGTAAAATACCTCCAGACATATCTACTTGAGTTTGGAACAATTAATACTTTGGTGTGTTTTTTGTCTATTTTGAGGGGGGGGTTTTCCCATGAGGTTTTCTCCATTTCCTTGGTTCATAGGCTGTTCTTTATTTGGATTATTTTTTGTATTGGGGTGACCTTTGGTCTCAGTTACCAGGGCCCTATATTTTATTTTTTACCTCATAGTATAGCTTGTGGGGCGGTGTTAGGATATTCTCACCATCATGTAGTCATGCAGTCATGCATTCATGCAAGCATGCATTTGCATGCAGTCCAGTCATCAGTGAGGTGTCACCCAGCACCTAGTCTGTAGTTTGCTAGCCCTAGGAGCTTCATTTTGCTCAGCTCCAACCCTCCTAGTCCATGATGAGCCTATTTTGTGTCTCCTACTTGACATGTGCGCCTATCCTACCTACCACCAGTGACACACTCAGTTAGTTGCTTTATTGTGGATCTTTCCTTGATTTGAGGACAGATTGACTAGTTAACTGACTAAAACACTCTGATGGACACCCAAAGAGACTAGTTTGACTATTTTGGCTCCAGAAAGCTCCTCATGCTCCCTCCTTGGATTCTTCTTCACTCCATTAGTGCTCCATGTGCTAGCTACACCTACCTACATTCAGTTAGACTCAGTTTGACACCTGGTTGACCGTTACTTGTGCATTAAGGACACCCCTGATCTAATGATGAGGACTCATAGTGGAGACATGATACACCATGCAAGCTATTTGATTGACCTCCTTAGTTAATTTGAATTGCTTGGCTTGGCCTATTCAGTCATTGTTATGACACATTGTATTGTATTCTACTTCTGAGTTCAATAGAGCACTGCTGCAAGTCTTTTGCACAGTTTACACATATTATTCTTTATGCATCTCTTGTAATTGATTATCTTGTTCAATAGATCTATTGTGTTTCAATTTCACATGGTATCAGAGCCATAGCGGGGACAATATTTCTTTTCTGCATGGATTATTCATGAAGATTGAGCAAATTTTGCTCACATTGCAGCAGTTTTCTGCAGTTGCAACACTTTTTGCAGTTGTAGCTATTGCTGAAAATTTCCAACTCCACACCAGAAGCCGAGAGTTTCCAAATAGTTCCTGGATATTGATCATTGGATATTCAAGCTTGCTTGATCTCCTATGTCGGGTGTGATACAACTTGAAAAGTGTGGGTTGCCGACCTAAATGGTTCTTGTTTGTGTGTGATTTGCAGGTTTCTTACTTCCTCCATTTGCATTCGCTACTGCAGAGATGGAAGCTTCATCTTCAAAAAATATTCTTACTCCATTCAACTATGATGAATGGAAACCAAATATGACTGGATGTTTGAAGAGACAATGTCTTTCTTATGTGTGTATTGGTATTACAAGAGATTTTGATTTCAATTAAGAGGAGAATGATTGGCTTAATGATTGTGACAGAGCTTTTGGGACAATATTTCTTGCTATGTCTCCTTGTATGCGCTACCTCAGTACAACTGCTGAAAATCCAAGAGATCTATGGGCCCAACTCGATAGAGAATTTTGAAAGCAGGGAGAAGAGGATCATGCTAGCCATTTGGAGAACAAGCCCAGTGAGACCTCCTTATGTGTTCTCTCCAATTATGTCTTGGCCTCAACCATTATTCAAGATGAAGAAGAAACTGTAGATTCAACATTCATTCTCTCAATATCTTCTATTTCGAATTCTGAGCAAGATAATCTAGCTCATAGTCTAGAACACGAAGAGGTTCTTGAATCCTCTCTTTCACATGAGTTTGCTGGTATGCAAAATGATGATCTACTTGATGTTTTGGAGGTCAAATCATATTTTAGAGGTGAGGAATTCACTCTCCTTGATCACATGCTTTCTACATACTTCTGTTCGATCATTGGCACATGTTCTTAGAGTTTTATTGAAGATGAAGAACACTACCATTCACTTGAGTTCAAGTCTCATGCACTTTTTGATGATTTTGGTTTTTGATCTCACCCCTGTTGGTTCAAAGGAGATCACAAGAAACCATTTATCAATTCTTGGAGCTGATTTAACTTCCATTGATCTGAAGTTCAAGTTTCAAGAGCTATTAGATTTGATTGGAGCTAATCCTACCTCATTTGGTTCAAATTACATGCCCGAGGATGATTGTTATATTTTCATATTTGTTATCATCATGATCGGTCTGAAGAGCAAGTTCATAAAGTCTCCATATTCACTTGCATCCACTGATGGAGAATACAAGCACATGTTTTTGGAGCATGATCCATTTCTTCCAAAGAGTAAAATACCTCCAGATATATCTACTTGAGTTTGGATCAATTAATGCTTTGGTGTGTTTTCAGTCTATTTTGAGGGGGGGTTTTCCCATGAGGTTTTCTCCATTTCCTTGGTTCATAGATTGCTCTTTATCTGGATTATTTTCTATATTGGGGTGACATTTGGTCTCAGTTACCAGGGCCCTGTATTTTATTTTTTACCTCATAGTATAGCTTGTGGAGGGATGTTAGGATATTCTCACCATCATGCAGTCATGCATTCATGCAAACATGCAAGCATGCATTTGCATGCAGCCCAGTCATCAGTGAGGTGTCACCCAGCACCTAGTCCCTAGTTTGCTAGCCCCAGGAGCTTCTTTCTGCTCAGTTCCAACCCTCCTAGCCCATGATGCGCCTATTTTGAGTCTCCTACTTTACATGTGCGCCTCTCTCACCTACCACCAATGACCAATGACACACTCATTTAGTTGCTTGATTTGTGGATCTTTCCTTGACTTGAGGACAGATTAACTAGTTAACTAACTGAAACACTCCAATGGACACCCAAAGAGACTAATTTGACTATTCTGACTCCAGGCAGCTCCTCATGCGCCCTCCTTGGATTATTCTTCACTCCATTAGTGCTCCATGCGCTAGTTACACCTACCCACATTCAGTTAGACTCAGTTTGACACCTGGTTGACCGTTAGTTGTGCATTGATGACACCACTGATCTGATGATGAGGACTCCTAGTGGAGACATGCTACACCATGTAGGCTATTTGATTGACCTCCTTGGCTAATTCGAATTGCTTAGCTTGGCCTATTCAGTCATTGTTACTGCACATTGTATTGTATTCTACTTCTGAGTTGAATAGAGGACTGTTGCAAGTCTTTTGCACACTTTACACATATTATTCTTTATGCATCTCTTGTAATTGATTATCTTGTTCAATAGATCTGTTGTGTTTCAATTTCATAGACTGTCGGATTATATATTTTCAAATGCATATTAAAGAAACACACTTTTACTAATGGATATATTATAACAAGTTGATCTTAACTAAATCCTAAGTGTCTAAATATCCTAACATTGATATCTTTTGTTGATCGAATATAATCAAATATCGTCTGCATCCCTCAGTTAGCGAATGGGACATGAAGGATTTCCAAAATCCCATTATTAATCGCATATGTACCTTGTTCCTTAGCTTCCTTCTTTGGGGAATATGGATAGAGCACAATAAACACATCTTTCAGGAGAAGAGTTCCACCTGTGAGATGGTCTAGACTAAAATAAAACTTCAAATCTAGGAATTAACTAGGATTGGCAGTTGGAACGAAAAGGACTAGGGCATGGATTGCATGGACAAAAGAATCATCGCTTCCTGGAGAATATCTCATTTTGATCAGACTCCTCTCCTAATATCCTCCAACTCTAATACCCTGGCTATCCTGGATAGATGGTCCCCCTTAGGTTGTATTCAAGATGAATTTAGATGGCACTTCCAAAGGGAATCCGGGGTCAATAGGTTTCAATGGTGTAATCAGGGACCATGAGGGACAGATCCTAAGAATATTCCTAGGGCACATTGGCTATGATACCAACAATGTTTCTAAGATGGATGAGATGATATATGGTCTAAATTTTGTGGTGAGAGAAGGATGGGAACCCGTTATCATGGAGGGGGACTCAAAAGACATCATCCACATGTCAAAAAAATTGCAGAACGGATAGAGGCTATCCAATTTTGCGGCCAGCTGGAGGCTGGAGTTCAGGATGGAAAAAATTTGTTCAACTCTCAGTAGGTCCCACGCTTGGACATTTACCCATGTCAAATAGGAAGGAAATAGGGTGGCATACCACTTGGCCAATGTGGGAGAAAAGGAAAAGCATCAGAGAAGGGATGGACAGATTTTACTCTTTGAGGATCGGGAATGGGCATTGTAGTGTGCTCAGTTGCGCGTTAGGACATGTCATCTAAGGATGGTGGTGACATATACAACTTCCATGCGAGGACTTCAAAAACCCACGTGCTCGGTGTGGCAGACACCCGAAACAATGATATCCCTCCTCTCTCTGGCATAGTGGATTTTAATGGGAGTAGTACGCCATTGATTGTGGCCCTTAGCTCCTATGCGAACAATGAAGAGGAAGCGGTACATCCTGGTACTTGACATGTGTGTAGATTGGCTCTCAAAGGAACTCTGGGCATATGAGACCACATGGAGGAATACCATTGGACACGCACCTTATGAGTTGTTGTATGGGAAACAATTTTTTCTTCAAATTGAATTTCAAGAGAAGATCCTCGGGACTATAGTTTAGCTGGGATTGAATCTTTAATAAATTGGATGAAATAAGCCAGGATTCCATCCAACATACTAACTTCATTTAGGAATAGAAAGGAACATGGCACAACAAATTTATCAAAAAAAAATTAAATCCAGGTGACTGGGCCCTTCTCTTTGAATCTAAATTCATGAATTTCAAAGGAAAACTTACTGCATATGGCTAGGCTCATATGAGGTAGAAATTGTCTTTGATCACGGCTCATTAAGGATTAACACTATTGATGAAGAGCAAGTTCCTTTTGTGGTGAATGGTCACCATTTGAGACTATATCATAAGCATATGTCCAAAGAAGAATTTTTTCATGATATTTTGCAGTAGTCAAGGATGGATATTGTAAGTATGGGGAATAATCCCTTGCTTTTGCATCTACTTGAAACTCTCCTTTTACAAGATATATGTAAATTAAAAAAAATAAAATAAAAGAGAGAAAAGGGAAAAAAAAAGTAAAGATCGAAATAAGTTTAGTTGTGAAAACTAGATCTCTAAAACAAATAGACATGAGTTTTGTCTGAAAATCAAACTCTAGCAGGAATAATTCACAATAAATTTTTTTGTATTATGTTGTTGGTTTTATTTTTTATCATGGTCCTTCAAATCATCTTGTTTTTTGCTCCAGTTAAATGATGAGGGATTCCTTAAGACCCTCCTTCTAACAAATTGTGTCCCATTGATGTCAACACCTTATCTGGGATTAAGATTAGAGATTCTTATAGTTCCTTGGGGCATGGATACATCAATGGCAATTTTCCTCATTAACAATAGTGGGAATACATTAATGTCCCCTAAATCTCAGATTATGTAGTTGACTCGACTCCAACACCTCCATTCATACCCGTCGGGGTGCACTATGGTACCTTAAAACTCATTGTCATCATTAATGAGTTGCCTCACGTTTGTTAGTGACATTCCTAAATTGTCGGTATTCCAATGGAGTTTCTCCATGTTCAATTACAAGAAAAAATTTCACACGGACTAGCTTGTATATACGATTGGGTTAGAATGGAGGATTTTATGGTTTATAGTACTGATAGTAGGTTGTAGTTCTCATATTGTGCAAATAAAAAGAGAATGACAATAAGGGAAGTCCTCTATGCATGTATAATACCACTGAAATATGATTCAGAATGTTAAATTCTCAAAAAAAACAAAATTTCCAGTCATCATTTCAACATTTCATATATTCAGATCAATTCAGGAACATTTTCAACATTATTTTCACTATTTCCACTTATGCAAACATTATATCCATTAAACAAATCCTTTTACAACATTTCTCTTATGGTTACTAGATCCTCAAAGGGTTACCAAAAGTCTTGTAAGGTAATATTTTGTGTTTTTCATAGGATGGATAGAGTTCTGGTTGCAATCCAACATCACATTTAGATTCTGAAAAGAGCCAAATAATTTAGAGTCCTCCACCTAGCATCAACATTGATCCCATTCAAAGCAACACTTCATTTTTTATGGTATAACATAAGGCACATGGTTTTCAGCTTCGGTTTCTCTTTGTTATTTTTAGCATACTCAAATGCAACTATCCTAAATTTTATATGATTTATACTTCGATTTTTATCCACTTCCTAAATCCTGCAATCCCTAGCCTTCAACATCATCAATATATCATCCTAACCTTCCTACCACCCCATACCATGTTATTATCAACTGATATCAATGATGGAACATGCATAATTTGGCACAATCTTACATAATCATGCCTCAACACTCCCCCCCTAATACCATAATTCAACATCTTTGATGCAATTAGGAATGAAAATCATGTCCATTTTATGTTTGAATATCATTTGACCAATTACTTACCATTCACTCAAACCATCTCATCAATGGTGTCAAGGCCAAAGTAGAAGGTTCACACATAGATTTCACATTAAGAATTCAACACCATGGGGAAGTTATGTTTCGTTGTGCATCAGCCTAATTCCATGGAAGTATTGAAAGGATTTCCATAATTCAATGCATGTAAGTCAATATTCATAGGTAGGATAGTATCCATTTTTGTGAAAGTTTCAAGGCCATAACAATCAAGTCACCCAAGAGTTTGCAGACAAATTTTATGGTAAGGTCACTCAGGTCAGTGACTTAATCATGATGGTCTCTGAAAAATTTGTATCCCAAGAAACTAGATTGCCACATATAGGGGAGAAATGGTTCAAAAACAGGTAGATTGAACTAGGTATTTGTGCTCGATTCCTGTTCCCAACTCAACAAAGTCCAAATTGGGAAAAAGGCGTCCCAATAACATGGAAAAAATAAAAATGGTGTAACCCCTTGTTCATTCTTCAGAATTACCTGACCTATGCAGGAAGGTATGGGATCATTTTTCTACATCAAATATGTATTCTCTTACATTTTGAAGCTAATGATAATATTAATTTTTTTCTACCTCTAGAAATTTTCATATAAGGTGTCTAAGCACATATAGAAAAACCATAGAAACCCTTGGCATAGTCGATATATCCATGAATTGATCAAAATTTTGATTATATAAGAACTAAGTAAAATAAATGGTGGGTGGGTGCACAAATTTGCTCCCCAAAACCATTGTAATGGGTCCATGCTAGTAGAAAAAAACGAGGACGTGCACACACCTAAGGAAGTGTGCATGTGCCTTTAGGTTCGGTACCAAACCAAGGAGCATGCACACTATTGCGCGTGCACGTTGTTAGTGCATATGCACCCAAGGGCGTTCACGCACTCTTGTTAAACCAAATAAAAAAGGGGGGGTAGAAGTGTGGTCTATTTCATTTCCAATCATCCAAGAGTCATTCACCTGGCGCATACACGGAGTAAGAGACCACCCAACTCACCCATTGCACTCAAGAAATACATCAATCCATCTACCAAGTGATCATCCATTACATTGGAAAGGTAAGATCATTTTATTGGTTTTTTTATTGTTTATTAAATTTTTAATAATTCCCAAATTAATAAAATAATAGAAAATTTTTCAATTGCAAAGTCTAAACCTATACAATGAATGGACAAAATGTTAACATGGACTCCAGTGGAACACAAGAAAACACAAATCTTGGAACCAATTAAAACCCTCAACAAAATCAAAACGCCCAACAAAATCAAAACCCCAAACAAAATTTGGACCAAGATGACTTGAACCATTACCTAAAGGAAATGAGAATGCACACTTGAGAATTAAGAAACATAGGGGAAACATCTCGAGAGTCCCTTTCCACCTCAATTAATATATCAATTGACTCCCTCATCCATTCACATCGCCATTTGATTGGTATGACCGAATATAGAGCTAGGATGTAATGTCCCTTTAAGAAAAAGTCCTTGGATTCACCTTGTTTTGACTATAAGGTTTTGTTTACAACTATTTCCAAACACCTCCAAATGATTTTGAATTTGGGGAGGAAGGTCTTGATGGGGAATAGGACATATTAACACACATATAAGACATCCAAACAACTTATATACCCATCCATGTTCTGAAAATTGCATGGGAAGAAGTTTCGGAACAAGACTAGTTAATTTGAGAAGTGGAGATACCCCCTAGGTCTTCCATTAGATGCTCTTCCAAACATTTTACGTCCTTCACTAATTCTTGGTATAAGACTTGGATCTGTTAGAAAAAATTAGTAACAATATATGTGCAGAATTATATTTGGTTTCAGGGTCGAATAGGCATCCTAATGAACAAAAGCTTCTAGAGTCTAGTTTTTGAGGTGAAATTGGTGGGCAAGGAGTCTCGAATTTCCTCATAAACCATAGTAACATTTCAGAGTTATGAACACATAATTTGGGACAACAAATTAACTTCATATGAATCTCATAACATGGTAAATAACTCAGCAAACTCTGATATAAAACAGATACAATATCATTCCAAAATCACTATGCAAATGCTATGGGGAAAATGGCTCGAATCTCTTCCTTGAATGTAAATATCACTTGAAATACATAGTGTTTTGAGCTGTGGATCTCATTATATTATTATTACATATATATATAGCAGATAAAATGTCCATGAATTCTAAATATCAATCCTTCACTAACTCTATGCAACCACAAGTGCGTTATGCAAAAGCTATGGGGAAAATGGTTCGAATCCCCTACTTGAATGTAAATATCACTTGAAATTCATAATGTTTCAAGATTTGGGTCTCATGATATGATTATTACAGATATATATAGCATCTAACATGTCCATTAAGTCAAAATAACAGTCCTTCACTAACTATATGCAATAACAAGTGCGCCCTTGCACATTTACATGACATTGAGAGAAAGATAGTAGAATAGGCATAGAGAAGAATGAGAGAAGATGAACTCAAACTCAGTTGGGGTATGAACCTACATGAAAACATATCCATGAAGCTCTGTTGAGAGGTCTGAATGGCCTCTCCATCAACCAACTAGGATGGGAATCTTGCACCCTCGAAATTGGTTCTAAGGCAAGAAGGATAAGCATCCACCTTGCAAGGACAAGCTAAGCTCTCCAATTTTTGCCAAATGAGAAAATGATCAAAAGCTGGTATCTTTATTTTTTCTTGTCTTTTATTAACCTCCCAAAGCCTCCTTAGCTCGAATTCCCTCCAAGAGACTCATCCCAACTCAAATTAGGGAGATATTCCCATGAATGCCACTTGTCCAACTTTTACTTGCTCTCCTCTTCCATCAATTAGAATGGGGGAATATTGGCTTCCATAACTCCCCTTGTGTGCCCTCTTGGAGGATATTTTTAGCCTTGACATGTCATATATGTAAGATGTCAGCAATCAAGTCTGAACTTTGTCATAAGTGTCATAGAATCTTCATCATTGTTGTCATAGGAGTTAGGGAATCTAACTCCAAGTGTCACAATTCTTCTAAGATGCCTCTTCCTCTTCCATGGGATTTTCTATTTCACTCCAATTATAAATTACATGATTCATGCCATGAATAATACCTCTTCAACTCCACCAAGTATGTTACCCTTCATCTTGAACTCGAATTGGTGAGAGAATAATTCCAAGTGTAGTGGGGAATCTTGCCACATGTGCATCCCACAACCTCTTATCTTCCCTCATGATCCAATGCCACCTTATTTTATTTTTATTATTATTTATTTGACCCATTTAATGTGAATTTTTAAGTCTAAATTCATTTTGGGTCTTGTAGCTCCTTTATTCCAACTTTTAATGCTTCCACCCCCAACCTAGGAAACTAGTAATTTCCTCCATGATAGTTCATTTTGATGGGTATATTACAAAATTTGAATTGGGAATTTCTCTTAATGTGACCCACCTTGTCCATTTGGATCTAATTTTACATTATTACTAACTTGGACATCATTCTTGGAAATTATTTGACCCTTAGCACCAATTTGACAAACTATCATGAGTATGGCCAAGTGGCTTAGGCTATTCTGACCTAATGAAAAATTTGGGGACATGACATAGGATGCAGGAGTATTATTCCATAGGCACCTCCAAGGAGGAAATAAAAGCATTGAATATTACAAAGGCCCAATTATATAGTATGTTCACTGATCCAAGAACACAACAACCATCGGACATTAGAAAGTCATGTGTCTGCATGGATTAGTGTCATTTCCAACCATGGAGGGACAATTGGATGCAGAGGTGGTTCATGGTTTACAATAAACCTCCCTGCAATAATCGTAAAGTTCCACAATACTTCCTTCGAAAACTGTGGGCTGAGGTTGTGCTCTGTTTACATGTCAACTATTTTGACATAACCGAGTTCCAGGGTGTTGGGCTTGGCTCTGCCCAAGATCGACCTACTTCCATAAGGAACCCACTGAGAGGGCCACCAGCTCCTAGGAGTGAGCCCAACACCCCTCCCCATCCACCTTAGTTACCCTACAGAATTAATCATATTGAGAGGGCGATGAGGAGTGTTGCACGTGGACTCCTTAGACACACTACATTTGTAGAAGCGACTGCAGTGGAGATACAGGTTGACCCTGATAGAGACTCAAGTGCAAGGCCTTCACAACAGATTCAAGATAGACATGTGACTAGTGGTAGCCTTGCTGGTCCTTCTAGTTTGATGGGGACAATGCCACATATTTGTCCCCATTGTGGGCACACTTGTCCTGGCCTGATCAAGGGCTTCCATATGGAGCAAGTTAGCACTTTTTTTAATGAGTTTTCAATCATCACTTGAGAAATTGTAAAGTAATTTTAAAGCAATTATGTATGACTTAAACTGTTATTTTAATGTATAGTTATTTAGAGTGGAAACGCTAACATGGGAGAACGTAGGATCTCACAACTTGGATGCAGCAATGGAAGCTACAACTGAAATTGCAACACCTCACACCAAGGTATTTTCAATGCCTCACACAATATTTTTATTACTTATGTCATTTCTATTATTTATTTATTTATATTATGACATACACGATGATAGTTCCAACAATATTTTTGAATATTTTGATCGCCTAAATAATTACTTGTTTAATATGTTCGTAATGTGCATGCATTTTGGTGTCCACAGGTATGCACAAACTACCATGACCAACCATCTCCGCCAGGGATAGACAGGTCACCATACACATAAGTATAATGTGTAGTTAAAAGCATGCTTTTAATTTGAATTGTTATGACTTACTATGGTTTAATTTTATTTTTGTCTACTAAACTATGATATTAAAAATTTATATGCAAGTGCCACCATCAACTACAGGTGTCTTTGTTACACATCCCCACTTCAGTCCCATTTTTCCACAATCTCCCATGAGTCACCCCCCCACTTCCATCCATACCCCTCCCTTTGTCCACCCCTGCCCTTCCATTCAACCTTCCCCCTTTGTCCATACCCCCCCTCCGTCCATCCTCCCCCCTTCATCCAGCCTCCCCCATTCATCCACTCCCCCCCATCTATCCATCCTCCCCAATTTGTCTACGCCCCCCCATCTATACATCCTCCCCCATTCATCCATGCCCCCCTTCCATCCAACTTCCCCCCTTCGTCCACAACCCCCCTTGTATCCATCATCCTCCCTCTATTTAGGACTACCCTCCCATCCACCATCCCTCAAAATACCCCCTAGATATTTTAGTTCGACCCCCCCTATTATACAACTGGTAGGGGTTCATCATCCATTACATCCTCCTCCACCCCATACCACCATGCCCTCTTCCACCCTATCTTCTTCAGTTCTTGCCACTATTGTGGCAACTACTATTGCAGCATCCATCGATACATCTACAGTGGTTGCACATGTAGCTGCTACAAATACATCTCCCCCCCCCATGACTGCATCAAATCAGGTTGTCCAGCCAACTGCTCTACATGCTAGCCATGAAGCCCAGTCATCTCCATTGCTGGAGGTGTTCATGGTGAGAATCAAGTTAATTTATGAAAATATTGTGATGTATTAACGAAAATTAATTTAAGCAATTATTTTTTTCAATGAAATGATTGTCATAAATGTTGTAGGGTGGCATTGCTAAGAGGCTCAGTAGATCGAGGACACCTGCCTCACGTCTCCCACTCCCATCAGCGGTGAGTTATTTAAGATTTGAATTCTACATTCATTTTATAAATGTGTTAAATGTTATAAATGCTTGAAAATGATGGTATCTTATATCATTTGTTTCAAATCCTGGAGAGACGTTCTACTCCTAGACAGAAGAAGGCCTGAGATTCCATTATCTCCAAGAAGAGGAAGATCGGTTTCGTAGATGCGCCTGGGAGTGTCGGGGGTGGGCACGATGCTTGGCATACCATGTTATGCACATTAGCCATGATGTGGCATTTTTGGGCACCAGTTTCCATGTACTTGATATATAGGGCACGAGTTTCCATGCATTTTGGATTAGGGCACGAGTTGCCATCATGTGTACATTGGGAACCATGTTCCATAGTTTTCCAGAAAATTTACATGTTTGGACGAGTTTTGTAGCTTTGATGTACATGGATTTTCAGTTATGTGATTTATATCCATGTTGTCTATATTTGTATCTTGTTGTCTCTTGTTGTATCTTGTTGTGTGTAGTTGCCTAATAAACAGCATCATGCTTTTAAAACAAATGGTTGAGTTTGAATGGATTTTGATATGATTTCCTTCGTTTATGATGAAATAGATAAATTTTGATCTCTACTGGCCTCATATAGTCATTGTTGTATGTTCGATTGAAAAAAATATTGTGTTTGAACTCTAACAAAACATACTCACTTGATCATGTTTGTAGCATTTAAAACCAATGTCATAATTGCAAAAATAATTATTTCCACCGATGTTTAATATTTGATGATATACCAATCAATAAGAACTTGTCGATCATACTTAGGTGTGAAAAAACTATGCTATCATCATTGTGGTCAAAGATATGAAAAATATCTCCCTATCCCCTTCACTTGGAATGTTTCCTTGTGAAGGGACCATCATCCCTCTGCCACTGTGTTTTTCTTAGCATGGATGCTTTGTTATTTTTAAGTGTGACTTTATATTTAGAATTGACATAATGAATATTATTTCAATTGGTTTGTATTATGAAATGTATTTTGATCGTAAAATGTCATTCTAATAAGATCCAACTAGTTTGTATACATCACAATGCAAGGATTAAGGGTTTCATGATGAACGTCGGCTAGGGGCTGTGGTGACCACAGGAAAATGGCCATCGGCCCCTGACGGTGACCCTGACACCGATTGGTTCCTTCACAGTCTCCGAGGCGGGGTTTTTTTCACGGAAGCTTCAGGGGTTTTGGTGGTTTCAGAGGTGGTCGGCGGTTTCTTTGCATTCTTCTTCATTCAACAGTTGGTGCAGTGCGGATTCGGCATTGATGTGAAGTGCTCACGGCTACGGTTGGAGGGATACCCGTAAGTTTTTTTATTATTACTTTTATGTTTTGACCATGGAGACGAGGGACCAGGTAGACTATTCCAGTGATCATCTGGCGAGCGGAGATATATGGGTGTCGCCAGCTGGCAATGTGTGGGATGAGGTGGAGGGATTGGGATCGTGGAATATTTTTGGGGTTTCTCCTGAACCTCCTTTGTCTGGATTTGGTTTTTCACCTTCTTAGTTTTTGGTTTCGTCTTCCCCACATGTTACACTGCAATCGACACTGGAGATAGTGGACGCCCTGCATTTACCGAAGGAATTAGTGGTACCATCCTAGATGGATAGTCATTCGTTTTGGGCCGCTACGGAGCCTGGTATTATTTCTGGATATGTGGCGGACCGGGGTAGTGGACGACCAGAATAATTTTGTGTGCCCGGTGCACAAGCAGAGACCCTAGTTTATGATGGGAAGTTAGGGCACCTTGAGGCGGGATATGGTGCAGGGTCGATTGGGGCACAAGAGCAAAGGGGGTTTGTTATTCCAGTGGTGGGCACTGGGATGAGCTCTAGAGATTGTGGTGGTGGCTTGTTGGAGGAATCGACATTGTTGGGGAAAAGAGGTAGGAACGTTGGGTGAAATCTAGTCGCACTGATTACAATTATGCTCTGGGTGAGGATATCGAGTGGAATAGCATTCTTCAGATGACGGACTTGACGTTGGTCGGGAAGGCACTTGGAAGGTCCTTTGCTTTGTGGAATTTGGTGTGGTGGGCTGAGGAGCATTGGAAGGCACATCTCGGTTATGTGCCAAAAGTGGTGGAATTAACCAGAAACTGGTTTGCTTTTAATTTCCATAGTGTTGATCATGCGCTCTGGGTTCTCAATCAAAATTGGAGCTGGGATCATTGCCCTGTTTTACTTAAACCGTGGCATCCTTTGTTTGATGCCAGTAGGGAGCAGTTGGATGCCATTCCACTTTGGGTTCACCTTCTTGGGCTTCCATTACACTACTAGTTGGAGCAGCACTTTAGAGGCATTGGGAACCTCCTGGGATCTTACCTAGAGGGGGATTACTCCTTTCTACATACTCATCATAGGAAGGTTGCAATAATTATGGTCAGTATTAATGTTATAGAAGGTTTGGCGGAAGAGATGAAGCTCAGCTGGGGCCCTTATGTCATTGTGCAGAGGTTGGACTTTGAGAATGTTCCCATTCCAGTGCAGGCGATGTCATGCCTATGGGCACCCGGCTGCGGAGTGTAAACTCGCTCTCAAGACCCGGCATGGCGGGCGACGAAAGTGGTCCGATGGGATTGATAATTCAGCACCGGCTTCGATGGCACCCTCTACGTCGACACAGGAGGGTTTGGATGGTGAACAAGAGGACATTCCTATTACAGGGGAAGAATAGCCACTGGTTTCTACTGCCGAGGACACCATTAGACCGTCTGTTTCGTTGCTCTCCCAGGAGCCCTTGTTTGCGGGTACTCCTCCTCCTTCCATTCATCCTTCTATTAATTTTTTCATGAATAATGTTTCCTTTCCTGATATGGACTGGGTTGAAGGCCAGAAGAATTTAATTATTAATCCCCAGCCGATTGAGTTGTCCCTTATCCCCATTGATTCTACTCCTGCCTCCTTGGAGGTAGCTCCCCCTCCCCTGGAGCCTGACCCTGAGTTGCACCCAAAATTTCGGGAGGAAGCTTCCACCTCCTCCCCTCCTGAGTCTTTAGAGTTTGGATATTTTCTTCGCTCTGCTAACAAACTTGCATCTGGGGGGTTGGGAAAAGGAAAGGAACATAAGCCAAAAGGATGGGGAAGGAAAACGCTTATCTCAAAAGCTCAATCGAAAGCAAAGATGGATCTTTTGGATGGTAAAAAATAGTCTATTGAACGGGCGCTTAGAGTAGTGCATACCCATAAGAAGGGTCGCCAATGAAAATTTTGTCTCTCAACTGTCGGGGTCTGGATGGTCCCCTAAAAATATCAGCACTCACGCGAGTGGTCAATCATGAACGCCCAGATGTTATTTTACTTCAAGAAACTCTAGGAGATGGTGAGGTGGTGAAGGCTAGACTGCAAAGTTGGTTCCATGGTTGGTCCTTTGAAACATTGGATGCTCATGGGCATTCTGGTGGGTTGGATACTGGATGGAACAACAAAACTGTTAGTTGCTTAATGTGTGGGGGATGGTTTATGCACTTGGGCTATCGTTTTAGTCTTTGGACTTAGGAGAAGTCCTTATAGTTTTTAATATTTATGGTCCTTATCATGATCGGATCCCCTTCTGGGATTCGCTGCTTAACAATTCCTTGATTAGGGGGGATTCTGTGATTTTGGGTGGTGATTTGAACTTTTCTCTTGGAATGTCATAATTTTTGGGGCCTCGGGCCCGGGTGGACCCTTTAGTTGGTTTCTTCTCTCAACGTCTTGTTGCAAAAAAATTGATTGACATAGAGCCTGTTATTCTCAAACCTACCAGGAGGAACAACTGAAATGGGGATAACACGGTGGCTGAGAGATTGGACAGATTCTTGGTTTCGGAACAGCCAGTGGACCGATTCTTCCTTTTAAGACAGTGGGTGGGGATGGGGGGTGGCTCTAATCATTTTCTTATACTTCTTGAACTTCGAAGCGGACCTGCAAAACCCCCTGGTCCCCTGAAATTTAACAAAACGTGGTTGAAAGATGAATCTTTTACCAAGTTGATTAATACCTTGTGGGTTCCTTACAATGGTAGGGATCCACTCTCTACCTCTTATCAATTTGCTGCAAATTTAAGGAGGGTGAAAGGACCTATTAAAACTTGGGCTCATGAAAAAAGAGGTAGGGAGGACAGTGAACTTAAACAGATTGAGGCAAATCTTTCTAAGATCTATGATGAGGATGGAGGGGGTTTGGGGTCTCATGAGTCAAAAGATCTTCTGGTAAGGTTGGAGGGACATAGGAACACTCTCATGTTGGAGAGAGAGGATGTCTAGAGGTTGAAGAGCAGAGCTACTTGGCTGGAAGTTGGGGATGAGAACTCCAAATTCTTTCATGCCTATGCTAAAGGTAGGAAAGCGGCGAACACTATCTGGATCCTTGACAATTCGATGGGTGAACCTCAAAATTCTTTCGAGGGGATGGCCCGGGTGGGGTTGGGACATTTCCATACTCTTTTTGGGGCAAGCAACCAGGCTAATATTGTGGAGGTGATCATATTTGCTCAACTCTTTACCCGCTTCGTGGAGGAGGACGATAACGAAGCTCTGATGGAAGAGATTTCTAAGGAGGAACTCAAGGAAGCACTTCAAAGCTTCCATAAAGATAAAATCCCAGGCCCGGATGGTTGGTCCATTGAATTTTTCCTGGAGCTGTATGATCTTTTGGGGGAGGATTTTCTCCAGGTGGTAGAGGATACTAGACTTTCTGGGCCCATTCCTTCCAGTTTTAATTCTACTTTCATTGCTCTGATACCAAAATATGATAACCCCTCATCCCTAAATGATTTCATACCTATCTCCATTTGCAACTATGTCTACAAGGTAGTATCAAAAATAATTGCTAGATGGTTGAAAGGTATCCTATCGCGTCATATTTCTGGTGAACAGTTTGGCTTTCTGGAGGGGCGACAGATACATGAGGCTATTGGTGTAGCGTAAGAAGGTTTGCACAACATCAAAACGCAGAAACTTAAAGGAGTTGTACTCAAAATTGACTTATCCGAGGCTTATGACAAAGTAAGTTGGCTTTACATTCATATGCTTCTTACTCATCTGGGTTTTGATATTGGCTTTATCAGGTGGATCATGAGCTGCATAACTATGGTATCCTTCTATGTTCTTATCAATGGGGTGGCTTCCCCCTTTTTCCATTCGGGGAGAGGAATCAGACAAGGATTCCCATTGTATCCATTATTTTTCCTATTGGTAGTTGAAGGTTTGAGTCGGGCCCTCTGGGAGGCTTAAATAATGGGCAATTTGAGGGGTATCCAGGTGGCTCCCAACCTTTACATTACACATCTACTTTTTGTAGATTATGTTCTTATCTTTTGTTCTGGTTCTATCGATGACGCTAAAACTCTTTGGGGGATTCTGGATCATTTTTCTATGGCAATTGGGATGGACATTAATGCTGGGAAGTCCACTCTTACTATGAATCTGATGAGGGTTGTTTAAGTGTGCTCCTTTGTTAGGTATTTTTCCTTTACCCTTCTTGGAGGTGGATGATGGCCTGAAGTACTTGGGATTCCAATTGAAGCCTAATGCTTATAAGAAGTAGGACTGTAATTGGCTACTCGAAAAGTTGGATAAGCGACTTAAGGTGTGGAGTCACAAATGGATGTCGAGAGCAGGACGGTTGGTTTTGGTTAAATCTGTTTTGGAGGCGATCCTTGTCTTCTGGTTGTCCTTATCTTGGATCCCCAAAGGGATTTTGGAGATAGCTAGGAGAACCTATTTTTTCTTTCTGTGGTGTGGGAAAGACGATACATTTGTGTCACCGTGGGTTCGGTGGCAAAAAATTGTTGTTCCCAAAGTCTGGGAGGTGGGGGTTGAAGAACATTTTCTTATTTTCCAAAGCACTTGCTACTAAAGGGGGATGGTGGTTACTCAAAACTGTTAGTTTATGGACTAAGGTGGTTATTTATAAGTATATTGCCCCATTTTCTGTTGAAGAATGGGTGATAAACCCTGGGAAGACTCATGTAGGCGGGTCCGTGATTTGGAATGCGGTGGTCACCTCTTTCCCGGTGATCGCTAATTATCTGGCATGGAACATTGACGATGGTAGGTGTTTTAGGGTGGGAGAGGATCCATGGATCGGTTGTGATGGTGGTCATTTGTTTCCAAGGTGGACGGTGGCAGCTCTGAGGGCTAGGGGTATAACCTTTATGTCTCAACTGGCTGAACCTGTTCTAAAGAGACCTTGGGTACAATCATGGAGGTTGTTACAAGAGCTAGATCTTCCGGAACCTGATCTGCAGGCTGTAGCCCGGTTTATTTCTGACATCAATAGAGCACAGGTGGTTTTGCGGGATCGTGATTATGAAATGATTTGGGAAGGAGATCCTATTGGAATTTACTCTCCGAAGAGTGGATATATCTGTCTCAATGCTCATGAAAACAATAGGGAACCTATGTGGTGGTGGAAAAAATTGTGGAAGATTAAGAGCCCCCCCCAAAATTGACTTTTCATGTGGAACGTTATGGAGAATAAGGTACCAACCTGGGACAACTTGCAAAAAAAAATAAACATGGTCCGGGGTGGTGTACTATGTGCAAGTCGACGGAGGCAACTATTTCTCATCTCTTTTTACAATGTCCCTATACTTAGGAGGTTTGGGAAGAATGTTCACATATTGAAGGTATAAACTGTGTGTGGATAGATATTTCGGTACAAGCATGGGAAATCTGGTATTCGATGTCATTATACAAGTCGATGAAACCTCTTCCTTTTCTCATTTGCTGGGGAATTTGGATTGCTCGAAATAATTATATCTTTTCGGATAAAGCGTGTACCCCGGTGATTACTGCAGCACTTTCATGTGGCATTTTAACTGCTTTTCCTCAACATGTTAGAGCAGCTAAACAAAGAGAGAATTTGGAGGTTGAGATTGATCGATCTATACCCTAGGGATTTTTCGACAGTGGTACTCAAAAAAATTCTTGTGTGGGAAGGGCTATGCTATGTCTTTCGGCTACACACTTCTTTGAATTAACTATGGGGTTGGGAGAGGGTGGTAACAATTATGATGAAATTATGAGCCTTAAAATTCTCTTAATATTTTCAGTTGAAAAGGGATGCCTGAACCTAATCATTCTTGGGGACTCTATGAATGTTATTAACTAGCTAAATGGGACTCAACAGTGCAGAAATTTAATATTAACTAATATTCTACAGGACATTCAAGAGGTTCAACCCTCATTTGACACTTTCTCATGCCGTCATGTTTATAGGGAAAACAACCAGGAGGCGGACAAAGCCTCAAAGGAGGGGGCCTGCAATTGGATCTGGGATTTAGAAGGTGAAGGAATTCCAGGAGGGATTGGCACAGGACTACTATCATCGTTCGTTTATTGATTGAACTTCGGCTCACTTTCCAGCAATGAACACACTATATTTTTCTGGAACTTTTTGTATCTTTTTGTAATGTATTTCAGCACTGTTTCCGGATTTATTTTTTGAAAATTGTTTTGGACTTTTTCTATGATTCACTAGAAGCTCAAGGAGCTGGTATTGTGCCTATAGAGGCTCATATTGTAACAGTTTTTGTATAAGCTTTGTAAAAAAGATCTTATGTTAAAGACACCTGTCTTGATAACAGGACAACAACTCACAACAATGAACTTTTGATGTGCATATACAGAATGTAATTTTGTTCACCTCTACTGAAATGAAATTACGCTTTTTTCCAAGGAAAAAAAAATCACAATGCAAGGATGAAAGTTCAATGGTAAAATTCAACACCTTTAGTAGTTAGTGGAGAAATTTTATGGGGCCCTTGATATGATGACTAGGAAGATACTTGACCTTTTCCTATACCTTATTATTTTGACAATTTTTTCTAAAGAGTTGTCACTATATATGAAATTTTTGTGTAAGTGATGAATGATAATGGCAATCTTCCCAAATACCAAAAGTTTCCTTATGTTTGCTGAAAAGGTGATCTCAATCTCTTGACGGAGAGCATTTAAGTCTATACTTTATTGTTTGAAGCATTCCCTAGACACCACGATATTTTGATTTATTGAGTTCTCTCTAGATCAAAGAAGGATCCCCATTGTGTACCTACCACCCCTAGTAATCCCCCTTTGTGTACCTACCACCCCTAGACACCCCCCTTGTGTACCTACCACCCCTAGTCATTTACACACAAACACACACAAGTTAGATGCACATAATTATATTTACACACATATTAAAGATGTACAGATACATATATATATACACTACAAAAACCTACACACCTAAAAAAATTTATGCATAATCATACAAAAAATACATGCACATAGGTAAATATCTATGCACATATACAAAAATTTACATGTTAGAAAAAAAACACATAAACAAATATTTAGACACACACTTGCACAAAGAAAACCATACAAATATTAGTATAAAATAACAAATAACATCATCTTTTCAAACACAATTACACACCTAAATATCACTTTCAAATATTTTGAATTTTGAATTATGCATTAGGCTCTAAAGGAACCTTCTAGGGACCAAGGTTCATGAATGATGCCTTGAAGCATTGCAAATGAACCATCAAATTGATTATTGATCCTAAGCCATAAATATATATTTCTAGCCTTGAGATGTTGGCCTCCCTCCTCGAATCATGTTTATGGATTTGAGGTCCACCCATAAAGCTCAAAACCTACTAATGGTGTCCATATTGGCATTCAAATATTTAAGTTATACTAGACCAATATTGTGTGGTTGGTTAAGGATTCACATTTTCCCTATCCTTGGAAACTTCCTTAGCTTAAGGTCAAGGTTTCATCGTTTGATCATGTTTAGTGCCATAAAACTCATACTAAGTGCTAAAATACTCCTTTTTGCACCCATATCATTTATTGGAGGCTAAAAATATCCTTCTCATTTGAGGCCTCTTTCATGGTTGTGAAGCTATGTAATTAATACACCTGTAAAGTCGAAGCCTCAGGTTTCCCTTCCCTTAGGAGATTTATTTTTATTAAGGTTTGCACTCCTCCTCTCAACCATGTACAAGGCCCTAATATCCATAAATGGTTCTCAAAATCTCCTAATGAAGTATGTATCAACACTTGGAAACCAAAGAACCCTAATAAATGTCCTATAGGGTGGTTTGAAATCTCCTTTCTTGCTCTTGATCGCTAAGTTTTTTGCATTTAGAAAAGAACTCCTAAGTTTCCTACATTTACCATGTATCGATTCATGACTTGTATATGGGGCTCAAAAATTCCCAGGTTATCATATTCCTCTTGTATTCCCACATAGAGAAAAAATGCACCTAGTAGATGCCAAGTGTTATGGTCCAAGACCTTTCCCATGGTCCTCAAGCCCTAGAATCTTCTCTTAGGACCTATGGGCTACATTTCATCATTTGACCACTTCTATATCCTAAGAACCAATTTTGGTGTTCAAAACCTCCAAACAGTATCCATATCCTCACCAATAAGCTAAATATACACAACCATATCTAGGCCCTCAACACCAACACTTGGTGTTCATAACCTCCTAATCATATTTGAATATGCTCATATGGAGGCCAAATATCCCTCGATCCTAGATGTCTTGTGATTTGATACATCATTCTTGGTCATAAATGCATAGAATCCTTGTTTAGGGCATAAGGCATATGTTTCCTCCATTGAACATGTTCATGGCTCACATCCCCCCCCTTAAAAATAATTATAATGTAGGGAGTTAATGTGATTGCAAGGACTTTACCTACCATAAAAAAACTAATTAATGCAATATATGTTGTCATAAGAATGTGTGCACCTTTGTAATGTTTCTATCACGTTTATAATGCATACAAATTCTTCTTTTTATAGAAAAAAAGGGAAACCAACCTTATTTTATGTAAACCAAAACTTACTTGTCTCTTATCAAATCATCTCTCAGAAACACTATGGCTCCAATACAAATTTTCTAATGTTTTTTACAATTGTCTCTTCATGTTTTGTTGAGTTCTTATTGCATTGGGTCCTTCTAAATATTGGTAATTGATGCAATCAAGCACATAAGCAACATGCACATATACAAATATACACATACATACACACATAAGACCATGCACATACACAAAAAATAAACCCTAGCTTGCATAAGGCCATGCCAATTATGTGCAAGGGGTTCATTTCTAATATGAAGGTTCCCGAGTGAGCATGGCCATTGTGAACACATCCACAATGTCCATATGCACATGTGGGAGCTGAAGGAATCTAAGTTTGCTCGTTGGTTTGGGTTCTGTCCCCCAGAGCAAATCCTTAAAGTGTCCCTGAATGGCCACGAGGTGCCTGAAAAAAATGCCCATAGCACCATAACCATAACTTTGGTCGTGAATTCGTCGATTACCATGGATTCGGGACACCAGGTTTGAGCTATGGGACCCCCCACATATTGCCTCAAACGTCCAGAAACGGTGTTATTGTGCCATCTTTGAAACTAGGGTTTTGCTCAGTGAAGGGCATGCCAATTTTGCACAATGGGGTCATTTATGATCCAAAGGCTCCCATTGTAACATGGACATCGTGAACACATCCACAATGGCCATATGTACATGTGGGAGCTGAAAGAATCCAAGTTCGCTCGTTGGTTTGGGTTCCGTTCCCTTGGAGAAAATCCTCAAAGTGTCCCTGAATGGCCACGGGGTGCCTGACAAAAATTTCCATAGCACCAAAATTGTGACTCTGGTCATGAATCCGTTGATTCCTATGGATTTGGGACATCAGGTTTCAGCTAGGGGACCCCCGCACCGTGCCTCAAACACCCATAAACTATGTTATCGTTCCATTTCTGGAACTAGGGTTTTGCACAATGAAGGTTGTGCCAATTTTGCACAATGGGGTCATTTCTAATCCGAAGGCTCCCAAGAGGTGTGGCCATCGTGAACACATCCAACTTGGACACATGCACATGTGGGAGCTGAAAGAAATCAAGTATGCTCGTTGGTTTGGGTTCCATGCCCCCGAAGCAAATCCTCAAAGTGTCCCTAAATGGCCACGGGGTGCTTGAAAAAAATTCCCATAGCACCAAAATCATGAATCCATTGATTCGGATGGATTTGGGACACTGTGTTTCAGCTAGGGAACCCCCAACACCATTCCTCAAATGCCTAGAAATAGTGTTATTGTGCCATCTTCGGAACTAGGGTTTTGCTCAATGAAGGCCATGTAAATTTTGCACAAGGGGTCATTTTTTATACAAAGGCTCCTAGGTGAGTGTGGCCATTGTGAACACATCCACAATGTCCATATGCACATGTGGGAGCTTAAAGAATCCAAGTTTGCTCGTTGGTTTGGGTTTCGTGCCCCCGGAGAAAATCCTCAAAGTGTCCCTGAATGGCCACGAGGCGCCTGACAAAAATGCCCATAGCACCAAAATCGTGAATTCGGTCATAAATCTGTCTATTCTGATGGATTTGGGATGTCGAGTTTCAGCTAGGGGACCCCCCACACCATGACTCAAACGCTCGGAAACGGTGCTATTGTTCCATCTCCATAACTAGGGTTTTGCTTAGTGAAGACCATGCCAATTTTGCACAAGGGATTCATTTCTAATCCGAAGGATCCCAGGCGAGCATGGCCATCGTGAACACATCCACAATGGCTATATGCACATGTGGGAGCTGAAACAATCCAAGTCCGCTTGTCGGTTTGGGTTTCATGCCCTCGGAGCAAATCATCAAAGTGTCCCTAAATGGTGACATGGTGCCTAAAAAAAATGGCCATAACACCAAAACCATGACTCTAGTCATGAATCTGTTGATTCTGATGGATTCAGGACATCGGGTTTCATTTAGGGGACCACCCACATTGTGCCTCAAACACCCAAAAACGGTGCCATTGTGCCATCTGCAGAACTAGGGCCATAGCACCAAAACCATGACTCTGGTCATGAATCTGTTGATTCTGATGGATTCAGGACATCGGGTTTCATTTAGGGGACCACCCACATTGTGCCTCAAACACCCAAAAACGGTGCTATTGTGCCGTCTACAGAACTAGGGCCATAGCACCAAAACCATGACTCTGGTCATGAATCTGTTGATTCTGATGGATTCAGGACATCGGGTTTCATTTAGGGGACCACCCACATTGTGCCTCAAACACCCAAAAACGGTGCTATTGTGCCATCTGCAGAACTAGGGTTTTGCTCAATGAAGGCCATGCCAATTTTGCACAAGGGGGTCATTTCTGATCCGAAGAATCCTGAGTGAGCGTGGCCATCATGAAAAGATACAAAATGTCCATATGCACGTGTGGGAGCTGAAATAATCCAAGTCTTCTCGTCAGTTCAAGTTCTATGCCCCAGAGCAAATCCTCAAAGTGTCCATGAATGGCCACGGGGTGCCTGGAAAAAATGCCACTAGCACCAAAACCGTGAATCTAATCTCGAAGCCGTCAATTCTGATGGATTCGGGACACCGATTTCTAGCTACGGGACCCCCCCACCATGACTCAAATGTCCATAAACGGTGCTATTGTGCCATCTCCTGAACTAGGGTTTTGCTTAATGAAGGCCATGCCAATTTTGCACAAAGGGGTCAATTCTAATCCGAAGGATCCCGGACTTGTGTGGCCATCGTGAACACCTCCACACTGGCCATATGCATGTGTGGGAGCTGACGGAACCCCGTTCCACTTATCGGTTCGAGTTTTGTGCCCCTGGAGCAAATCCTCAAAGCGTCCCTGAATGACCACAGGGTGCCTAGAAAAAATTCCCATAGCACCAAAACCGTGACTCTAATCGCGAAGCCGTTGATTTCGATGGATTCGGGATGTCGGGTTCTAGCTATGGGAACCCCCCCCCCCTTCGTGAATCAAATGCCCGGAAATAGTGCTATTGTGCCATATTTGGAACTAGGGTTTTTCCAAGTGAAGGCCATGCCAATTTTGCACAAGGCGTTCAATCCTTATCTGAATGCTCTCATGCGTGTGTGGACATCGTGAAAACCTTGACACTGGTGATATGCACATGTGGGAGCTAATAGAAACCCATTCTGCTCATTGGTTTGAGTTTTGTGCCCCGGGAGAAAGCCCTCAAAGTTTTCCTAAATGGCCATGGGGTGCATGGAAAAAATTCCCATAGCACCAAAATCGTGACTCCGATCTTGAAGTCGTTGATTCCGATGGATTCGGGACGTCGGGTTCTAGTTGTGGGACCCCCCGACCGTGCCTCAAACACCCATAATCAATGCTATTGTGCCATCTCTGGAACTAGATTCTTGCACAGTGAAGTCCATGCCAATTTTGCACAAGGGGTTCAATTCTAATATGAAGGATCTTGGGCATGCGTGGCCATCGTGAACACATCCACACTGGCCATATGAATGTGTGGGAGCTGACGGAACCCCATTCAACTCGTCGGTTTGAGTTCCGTGCCCCTGGAGCAAATCATCAAAGCATCCCTAAATGGCCACGGGCTGCCTGGAAAAAATTCCCATAGCACCAAAACCGTGACTCCGATCGCAAAGTCATCGATTCCAATGGATTCCAGACATCGGGTTCTAGTTGTGGGACCCCCCCACCGTGCCTAAAACACCCAGAAACGGTGCTATTGTGCCATCTTTTGAACTAGGATTTTGCTTAGTGAAGGCCATGCCAATTTTGTACAAGGGGGCCAATTCTAATCCAAAGGCTCCAAGGCATGTGTGGCAATCATGAACACCTCCACACTAGCCATATGCACATGTGGGAGCTGACGGAACCCCATTCCGCTCGCCGGTTGGAGTTCCATGCCCCCTGATCAAATCCTCAAAACATCCTTGAATGGCCACAGGGTGTCAGATGTCTCTAGAGTTTTTTTCTCTAGTTTCTAGGGCTAGATCATGGTCATATTAGGTTCTATATGGATAGATTAGGTCTCCGCGGATAGGCTACGTCTCTAGGGCTAGATAAGTATTCTAGATTAGGCCTCCAGGGTTCTAGTTCTGCATTAGGCTTTCCAGGGCTAGATTGTTTTTGTCTTGTTTCTAGGGAAAAATCAGGGTCTATAAGCTATATTAGGTTCTATATGGCTAGATTAGATATCCGGGGCTAGGTTACGTCTCTAGGGATAGATAAGTATACTAGTTTAGGTCTCCAGGGTTCTAGGTCCACATTAGGATTTCCAAGGCTAGATTTGTTTTTGTCTGGTTTCTGGGGCTAGATCAGGGTCTTTAAGCTATATTAGGTTCTACTTCTTAGAAGGAACATGTAGATCTAGCTTCCAATCCATATAGTTTGATTCTGAGATATTTCAGTTTGTTAGTATTTCCTCTCATGATCGGGGAGAATGTCAACATTATTGATTTAGTGGCTTAGGAGCATGTAGGAGTGATTGTACCACCCAATATATTTATATCATTTGTTTCTTCCATCCATGAGACTTCCAATTATATAGTGGAGGAGAGGTGTGATGATGATAAGTGACTTCATCCATGCACATTCTACTTATTCAATAGAGAGGTGTGACGCCTTAATGGAGAACGTTGTTGAGGGTGACTCAAGAGTCGTAGATAATGTGAGTATTACAAAGTATAGAGCCATGGATTATCCCTTGAATGGTTTGAGATGGATTGTATCACAAGAGATGGTCTGTGATTGATATGCACACTTGCGATAACTTTTTCAATGGATGTCAAACATCAAATTGTCATTGTCTTAGCATTCTTCCCTTGAGCAATTAATATATCTAGCCTCGATGGCAGACACCTTGCACGATGGCCACATGGATTATTCACTTGGTGGGAGAACACCCTACAAGACACATGGAGCAATGTGTATTGCGGAGGAGGGACACAATACCTAGATAGAATATGGTGCCATGGTTTGCTTTTTGGAGGATTGGAGATGGAATGGTGTTATTTCCTTACATATGTACATATGTACTCTACAAGTGGATCACTTCGCTAGTGCATGGATCATTTCATCCCTGGAGTGCTCTCTTCCATTATATATATGTTATATAAGATGAGTTTTAAAATCTTGTTTATGCATGTGAATTTTCCTAAAGGGATGGAAACTTGAATTAGAGTGATTGGTGTAAAACATATAATGGTGTAAAACATCAATGTATTGTAATATCAACTTAAACATAACTTAAACATCAAATAAACGATATAAGATAACATGATCTACATAACATGAAATAAACTATCTAACATAACAAGAAATAAACTATCTAACATGAATAACATTATACATGCATGAATAAACAATCACATGACTATACTATGTACCTTGTTGGTGGATGCATGAATAAACAATCTAGGATGTTGATACATCTTTCTTCAGGACGAAGAAAGGATTTGTTGGTGGGGGAGATGTTGAGGAGGCCATAAGGCCTTTCCTATGTTATCATTATCTTAATGAATGTATTAATTAAAGATTTAAAGCATGAGGAGTTGGAGCAGGTGTAACTACTCCAACTTCTCTCTCCATGTATAAATAGCAACTCAAGATAAATAATAAATGGTTGAATGCATTCGATCCAATATTTTGTCTTATTTATTCTTTTGTATATAATGCTAATATCTACTTGAAGACAACATACCTCAATCAATTAGGCCTTATGGATCCTCTCTATTTTTTATCGTCTCAAACAACCTCTTGTGCTCTGCATGAGGTAGTAAGTAGCGTACCTTGTTTGATGACTTCATTGAAATTGTTTGTAGTTGGATGCTTGTACCAACGATCAAGTGCGTAAAGTGATACACCCGTGAACTTGGTCTATAATCCACATATGTGTAGCCATTGCGATTTGGTGCCTTTCTCTCTACTGTAATATATTCTCCTCGAACAACCATCAATCTTGTCGGAAAGGTAATGCCTTCACTATCAGTTAATGATGTGAGGAGGGTTTGCTTCCCATGGATGCATCATGCCAACCAATAATTCGTGCCAATTTCATTGTCTGTCGGGGTGACAAATGCGTAGATGTGTCCTACAAAAATGCATTTTACGGTCAAATTCCAACAAGTAGTGGTTTGATAACATGGTTAATTAAAAAAACAACAAGGGAACTGATATATAAATGTTTACCTAGATATACAAGATCATATATACTATCATATTCATTCAAAATAGAATATTGGCCTTCCTCTAACTAGGTTGTTTCAACAACTGCATGTGGGTCTACTGCAAGGTGACATAATCCCATTCATCAACCCAATCCGTTGATTCACACTCATCCCACTCATCGCTGCTACAAGGCCCACAAAAGCAAGCAAGTTTTTGTGTCTGTATTTCAAATAAGGGGTTGTTTGAGATTCGAACCGAATGAAATCCACGAGTCCCTTGTATAGTACTACAACTATAAGAATGTGATCGATCTATATCAACCACATGCCATAAATTTTTGACAATGTGTACTCTACCTGTTGTTCTGTGATGCTATGTGGTTTGATCTGACATTTTTCAAGCACCATTGAACTATGGATTATACATCCTGAATATGAGGGCTTGTCATCCACCTCATCTCCTCCCTTCATAGGTCAGTTTTGAGACATGCTCCAACCCCATCATGCTCTCCCTTTCCAATCTTGGTCTCAAAATAGTTCCATATATGCGGCACATCATAAGCCTTGTGCAAAATAATAAACCACTAGAATACACGTGCATTTTTGAACTAGCATGCACAACCATCTGACCATATTCAATGTTGATCCTTCTGTATACCTCTCTCCTTCAGCTGATCATAGAAAATTCTGAAGCAATGCTGCACATAATGCAGGTCATGGCACATGTCATCACTGATGTAGAAATTGGTCTCTTTCAATAATATCCTCATGTCATTGTTGCTCTCTGGTGCGTGCCTATACGTGATATGGACCATTATGCTAACATGGTCTTAATGGTATTATTGACTTTGAATCTCATTCTGTGGTTGCAGGGTGTAGTTTTCAGCAAAGTCCACAACCGACAATATTGTGACATTGGGAAAGGTGTCCATTCACTGTCTGTATTGTTCATCCTGCCATCGTGCTACATAGACATGTTCTACATACTACTTGGTCTTTTTTTAATTCCTTCATGAAATCGTAAATTTGTACCTGGTGCCATAAAACCAAGGGCATTAATACAACATGACATTTACAATCTGAATATATATGTATAAATTCAACATGTATAGTATGAAAGTATGCAAACTTAGATTACCTGTAACTTTACCAATGCAATTTTTTTGCTTTCCTTCACTCTATCTACTTGATATGTTATGTACTTGAAGTTATGCATTTATACTGACACCCTCCCAAAGTCGTGCTCCTCACTTTCATGGATGCAGCGGCTCAATAATGAAAATCCACTGAACCTAGAACATGTCCCATATAAACATGATTTTTTATAATATTTTTGTCCTTCGGGACTTGGACACATTATGTTATGGATAAATTCTCTGGATGCATTTGGTGTTTGTAATGATGGGAAGTCCTGCACAATGTCAGTATGCAAATCACAAATTATGTGTCTATGTATCATAATAGTACTCAAATTCTACATGGTGTCTACAGCAATATCTGTTGCGATCAATGCAAATTATAACATACCAGGGTTTACATTTTTCAAAGGACCTTTGGCCCAATTTCAATTGTGTGTGCTCATTCTTGAACCTCTCATAAAGTTATGTTTGTGTCGTGTCAAGGAAGTGCTTGAGATGGGGTTCACACCCCTTAACACATTTTCTCAACTTTAACACATCTCTTTGATTTGATGACGATCTAGTGTTATCATGCCAAAACTTGTGTACTAGTTCTTTAACAACATCAATAAAATTCATGCCTGAACGAGGTGACCTACCAACAAAGGCCCAACAATATTTTTGGCCTGGGGTCTCAATTTTTTCTCTAATAGCATAATAATTTTGAATATTCTTTCTATATACTTTAAATATTTTGCATGTGTGTGATAACAAGCAATGTTTCCATGTGGATTTGTCTACAATCGATTCTGACAGTACATGATGGGATGCATTAAGATATTTTGTATGAGAAGTTTTTCCAATCAAATTAAATGCAGACTGTATATTTCTAACAACATGACTATTGTCCTCTGAACTTCTAACTACCTTTATGCCCTAAATTCTCCTGACATGATCTAGACAATGTGATTTTAACAAAGCTAGAAACAATTGACATTTTGCTGCATCGGTTTTGGATTCGAAAAATTCTTGGATGATCCTTCTACAATGGAAATCAATAGTTCGTTTAGGAAACTTACCTTCAAGTCCTGAAAAGGAACTTTCATCCACATGAATATGTCTGGGATTTCTTCATCGTCTGCTTGATAGTCGAAGCAAGGGATTGGAAAGGAAGTACGAGTCTCATCACCAGTTTGTTGTGGCACTTCATTCACAATTTGATCCTGCAAGGGAGTGTGTTCAACATGTGTGTGATCTTCTTGGGGAGGTTTCCAATTAACAACTCGTTCAACATCCATCCCTGCATACTCAGCATTGACCAATATTTGATTTACTTCAGCCACTTCATCATTGCTTGCTGATGGATTACTCGTTGGATGATCACTTGACATTGGATTTTGAGAGGGATCCATTACCCACATCCGTTTCACTTCTCCTGATGAACCCGAGGTCATTGTGGCATGCATTGCGCTAGGATCTAAGGCACTAACATTTTGACGTCTACGTTTTTCCATGTACAACCTGGACTTTTCTCTTATCTCATGCGCCTTTTCAGGGGACAACTCCTTCCTTCTAGAATTTCTTTTATTATTACGTTTATTTCCCATCTTCAATATGTTTTTTAACAAAACAAAAAACATCACCCCTGCAAAATAAATAACAAATAAGATATTATTTTTCAATTACGAAATGAGGAAAGCAAATTTTTACCACGATTATGACTTGTATAATGTGCAAGATTATTAAAACTCGATGTAGCAACTGATTGGGTATGTGCAAACCTATGTGTGTTATCTTTGTAAGTGTACAATATAAACTATGGTCACATAAGTATGTTTTGTTTTCATGACATTGGACATATAGAGAAAACTAATATGGTAGCAAGAAAGAAGGTGGCATGAGGTCGTTGCAACTATCACAAAAAATGATTGAAGTGGTGCAGCAAAGATATTTTTTGATCTCAACATCACATTAATGTGTACATGCATAGAACTTGTGTTACTAATACCGATCATACACTCATTCAATCAAATACTGATGTGGGATTTAATAAATTTTCAGCAATGCAAAACCAAACCTAGGTTGGCATCAAGGTCCTCATATCCATCTTAGTGACATAGGCTTGTAGTGTGGTGAATTCCCTCATTTTGAGTGCAACTCACTTTTGTATAAATGTGTGGTTGTGGTTTCCCATTTTATGTCTAATACCATGGTAGGGTCATCATTTTACATTTGTCCTTAATTGATCATCATCTTGAAACAATGTACAACAACATCTAGTGAGAATTTTTTCTTATAATCTTAAAAGCTATTTAGAATTCCCTAGATATAACAACAACATCACCTCTAGGACCTCAATTTGAGATGTTTTCTTATCATCTTGAAACAATGTATAATGAGCCTCATTTTGGTAGCTTGGCACTTGGCACATGGTTTTTTGACAATAGTTTGTATTAGTAGATGGTATCGGATGGTGGTATGGGGTGTTAGCAGGAGCACATTTCCTATAAAAGGAGAATCTCCTACTCACTTCATTTTCATGTTTTGGATGAGGGAAAATTGCCCCTAAAGATTAAATTTGATTCTTTGGGTGTTTGTGTGAGTTGTTGTAGTGAAATCATGAGGAATTCAACAAATTTTTGTGTATTGGATGGAGTTATGTGATTATGAAAGGTTATTGGTGGTGATGCAAGTAAGTTTTTTTTATTATCTTTATGAAAAGTTGAAAGCATTGCTTGCTGCATGTTGTATTTTTTTTGTGGTAAGATGTTTTTATTGTCTATGTTGAAGATTAAGAAGACTAAAATACATTTATCATACAATTCATGAGGAAAAACTAAAATACATACAATTCAAACAAAATGAATGAAGACTAAAATGCAATTCATAAGGAAAAATTGTCACCATACCTCAAGGATTGCTCTTTGCTTGAAATGTAAAATGGTATTTTGATGTATCCATGATATGTAAGAAGAGTTCAAGTGTGTCCAAGCAACATGAGAATTCAATCCAAAGAGCCAAATAGAGTCCAACTGCACAAATCAAATTCCCACAAAACAAAATCGCCACATGCGTCAACCCTTCACCCACACAAACGAATAAACCCTCAAGCATCTGGCATGAAACCTCATGCCAACTGTGTAGATTAAATGCAACCTATTCCGTAATCACTGCAGAAGCATGCGAAGAGGTGGTTGTTTGAGGCTTCCATCCTCCCAGATTGAACGTGACCATGGTTTAACGATTCAATGTACACTCCCCTCAATGCATTAACGCCATCATCCTCCACGTGTCAAAATGCACCCTCGAACTCAATCACATCATCCCAAACTATGCACCAAACTTTGAGTTTGTAAAAAATTATGCTTCAGTACAATTGAACAAATGCAACCCTGCGGGCAATATATGTCCCCGCAGGGACATAATAATGCAAAATTTATTTTTATTTGCTAATAAACAATATAAAAATATAATGTACATGAATAAACTATAGTAGTGCAAAATGCTTTACTATTATTATTTTTAAATTTTTAATTTATTTTTTTATAAATATCACTTGTTGCAACAAGCAAGTTCTCACACGATCCAGAGTCTACTCTTAATCTTTAATGTCACCCCTATTGCTACTAATCAAAATCAATGTGTATAATCAATCTGTATATTTTGAATTTAAATAGTGTAAAATGTTTTACAATTATTACTTTAAATATCATTGTAAACTTAATTATAATGTATACTTTTTAATTTGTTATTATTATTTTTATATTTATTTTATTTTTTTCTATTATTTTTATATTTCACACTCAAATATATAACTTAATCTTTGAGACAAACACACATATAACTACTAGGTTAACTATCAAATAAACTATAACTAATTTCATGAGCAATCCACACATTCATAATTTGAATTAGTTCATACTTCGACACTACCATAATTTATAATTTATAACATTGCAGTTATCAATACAAAATATATTCACTATATTAGACTTGTATTTAAGTAGTGTGATTGTATAAATGTAATTTAGATTAGAAATATAATTTAAATAAAACATGAAGATTCTTATGTCTCGAAAAGACTTCAAGTTAAAAAAGACATATATGAGTATGTATAAATCAAATATATAATTTATTTTTTTATAAATAATAATAAATTATTATATTGTAAAATATTTAGATTTTAAAATTTGGGATGGAGTAGTAAATATGATTTTTCTAGATTTCGTGAGGATGAAACAAGTGTAGTGTCTAGATTGATTTTATGGACATCATTCTAAATTATAAGTAAGCAATTATAATAAAAAAAATCTAAAAAACAATCACTAATTGATGCATGGATAATTGGTAGATGATGCATGGATAAAGGATGGTGGCACACAACCTCTTTAACTAGAAGGAAGGTGATCACAGGTTGATGAGGCATAGACATGCATAAACAACCAATGATTACAACTAATGGCATGGATAACAAGTAATAGATAACTTGTTCATGAGTGTTCATGGACAACAAGTTAAGTGGGTGTGCTAGCTACACCAATAGGTGTTTATATTTTAAATCTGGGTGGAGTAGCAAGTATGTTTTTCCTAGATTGCTTGGTAGTCGATGCATGGATAATTGGTAGTCGATGCATAATAGGTGTTTATATTTTAAAATTTGGGTGGAGTAGAAAGTATGTTTTTCCTAGATTGCTTGGTAGTCGATGCATGGATAATTGGTAGTTGATGCATGGATAATTTCTACTGGCACACAACCTCTTTAACTAGAAGAATGAAGGTGATAAGAGGTTGATCAGTCATAGACATGCATAGACAATGAGTGATTGCAACTAAGCATGGAGAACAAGGAATAGATAATTGTTCATGAGTGTTCACGGACCACAAGTTAAGTGGTTGTTCTAGTTACATCGATATGTGTTTATATTTTAGAATTTGGGGTGGAGTAGCATGTATGTTTTATGTACTGCTTTTCAAATTTGAAATAAACAATTAAAAAAAGAATATAAAAATAACTGGTAGAAATAGCTTGTTCAAAGCACTAACTTATAAATAAAATCTTCATCAAACCGTCAATTATTGCAAGATTCTTTGGTAATATAATTTTAAATTCAATTATAATTCTCCAAAATATATAAATTAATATATTTATAAATAACATTCCTAAATAGATTTTTTTAATTTGATATAATTATTTATTATATTAACAATTTTCTTTAATAAATATTTATTACTAAATCTTAATATAAAAAACTCATTTATAATTATCACAATCTTCAACCATTATTCAAGTTTTCAATATATAATAATTTATAAATTTGCATCTATATTAATAATTAGAAAATATAATTGTTCATTTTTTACTAACATAATGTTTTTTTATCATTTTGATATCAATAATTACAAATATTATAATTAATGTAACACAATATAAATAAAATAAAATTATTGATTCTGTTTTGTAGATTTTTGAATAAATTTTGGTTAAAATTTGATAATGTTTTTGAGATAAAATTCAAATTGTAAAGTGTTCAAATTGTATTTAAAAAAATTGAATATTTAAATTACACCTAAAAGCATATTGAGAAAAAAATTACTTAAAAAATAAATATTTAAATTACACCTCGAAAAAAATTGAAAACTTTCAAATATTTAGACAACACCCAATAAAAAGAAAATGCATTAAAAAAAACAGGTAGAAGAAAATGCATTGCATTAAAAAGGAAAAACATAACATAACACAATAAACTAACCTCTTAACTTAAAAATGTGAAAAGTAAAAAAAAAAAAAATCGTCTTCTTCTGCGGCTGAGTTGTCATTATAGTTATTGAAGTCGTCCTCTTCTTCGATTGAGTTGTCATTATAATTATCGAAGTCTTCTTCGACTAATTTGTCATTATAATTACACCGATAGGTGTTTAGATATTATCTAAGGTTTTGGACTTCCTTGAGTATATCAACAAGATTACCATGAGTGTAACAAGTGTACAGTGGGGATTCCTCAAATGCATCATGATTAAGATTTAAACCAGCACAGCCACAAGTAAAGTGGTCAGTGAACACTGATAGGTGTAGCCAACCACTTAGTTTTGTGGATATGGTTGGTTGTTAAACAAAGGTTTAACATTAAAATAATTAATATAAATATTAAATTAACATAAACATTAAACTAAATAATATAAACATAAAAACATGTTGACTAGCACACATCTTGAACGTTTTGTAACTTGATTTAGCTATTATTTCAGTTATGACTTTTTGGATAGACTTTTCGATACTTTTGTATCCCGTTTCTGGATGATCCTATGATGACTGTGCTCTAGTATCCAGCTGTTTGTAATGAACTCTTTCAAATACTTTTGATTCTAATAGAATATCAAAAGTACTCTTTTTTCCTCTAAAAAACAAAAAAAAACTTTTCTTAACTAGCTTAACGGAAGCTTATTTAAATCTTAATCAAGATGCATTTGAGCATAACAAGATACGACGACCATGAAATGAATCCCCACTCTACACTTGTTACACTCAGGTTAATCTTGTTGATCCACTCAAGGAAGTCCAAAATCTTAGATAATATCTAAACACCTATCGATGTAATAAGCTTCAACGATGGTTAAGGAAAGGGGTATGTATATTAAATAGTATTTGTTTTTATGTTTATATTAATTAGTTTAATTTTTGTTGGCACGAGGTTAGTCCGCATGAAGTGTAGAAGCCGACAGCAATGAAAAAGGACCATTCACGGAAGAAAGGACCATTCGCGGAGAACAAGGAGCCGACGGAAGCACAAGAGTGGTTTAGTTAGTTAGAAATGGTCATTTGGACCAGTTTGTAACCGCCATAGTTGACTATAAATAGGACTATGAATGTAAGCCTAAGGGCATCCTAATATGAGATCATAAGTGATGGATAGATGTGCGGGTGAACTCTGTAATGTTTTGCTCTGTTTTCGGCAGTTTTGTATGGATCCGCGATAAGGTGTTTTGAACTGTTCCTGCGAAGGTTATATCGCATGTTTGGATGAGTTAATGCATGAAGATGTTCGGATATGTTCTTCTATCTATGTTTATGTCGAATAATTAATGTTGTGTCATATTTTATGTTGTCTTTTCCGTAAGGTTTCATTAATGCAATCACTAGTATTACTATGTTGATGCGAATGATGAATGTATGTTTGAGAAGCATGATGCAAAAGTGAATCTCTGGTTTCTAATGCGATAGAGTTAGAATAGATGCATGTCCTTTCCCCACTGCGAAAACTTGGTTCATGCATCCCCCTTAATCATCTCGGGTGAGACTTCACTCGCTTCGCGGGTGTTGCTGGAAAGGGTAAAACCTTTCTAGGTCGGTGCTTAAGGGTGTTTGGTTGGTATTTGTTGACGATAGTGCAAAGTGAACCCTTGTCGACATATTTGTGTCAACAATATTTATGTTAGTTTAATGTTTATATTATTTAGTTTAATGTTTATATTATTTAGTTTAATGTTCAACTTTTGTTTAACAACCAGCCATCTCCACAAAACTAAGTTAGATAAGCATATAGGTTTTCACCCGCCACTATACTTGTGGTTGTGCTAGTTATCTTCGTCATCATATGTGCAATCTTCCTCATTCAGTATGTCATTGTAAAATTATTGAACCATATGCAAATCGTCCCGAGACAACCTCCTGTGAAAATTTCATGAGCTTTTTCATTTTATGCAAATGAAAAGGGAAGTCGAGATCTAAGTGTTGACTTTCTAACATCAGAACAATTCGAAGAACTCGCAGTAATATTTCTGATGCATTCTCCTGTCAAAATGCTACTAACATTGACCCTTAACAAACCTGGTTCTGTTGCATCTTGCATATTTTCTTTGTCACTGTAGATAGATATCACAATATCCTCTGCAATTGGAATGTAGGAACCTAACAAAACGTCCTTCGGCTCACATAGCAGCTGGTGGTCTTGAAATGTGACTGCAATCTCACCTTGTAAATTAAAAACATGAAGGTCTCTCATGCCTCTCCTTTTTGTGTGAGTGCAACGAGAAGACCACGTATGCTGGAGAGTTTCCTGATGCTACAATCCACTGACGGGAGGTCTCCAAATGCCGAGAAGATCTAAGGGTGAGTAGCATGTCCGAAAGAAACCAGATATGCGGAGGACCTAACCTTGAAGGAGTGTCACGATCTGAGACGGGGGGATTTGCTGAAAAAGGTGCTTGCAATGATCGGAACTATGAAGAGAGGATCTGACGTGCTTTATTTGTGCACTGTAGCAATCTGACCTACTTAGGAGTAGACTTTCAAAGAGCTGTAGATCCAGCTAGAATAACAACTAAGTAGACTTTCAAATAGGTGTAGAAGGAGTTATAATAACTAAGAGACTATACTTCATGAGTAGACCTTCAAAGAGGTGAAGATCGAGTTAGCATAATTAAGAGACGGAAGATCTACTTAGAGGTATACCTTCAAACACAGACTACAACAAGTTGGTTTATGGATGAACATGCCTCTAAGACAACAAAGTGGCTTTCATTCAACTAAAAGTTAACTACCTTGCTTCACCTATCGGTTATCACATGTAGACTTATATATATCTATATTAAATAATTGTTTATTTCAAGTTCTGCAATATAAAAACAGGAACCTTTTTGGTCCACACTAAATTGTACTAGCACAACTAACAAGTTATCTATTACTTCTTCTTCATGCTTAATTGTGTATGCATCAACTACCTCTAGCTCTTATCACATGTCTTCTTCTAGTTAAAGAAGAAGCACGAAGTGCCAATTATCCATGCATCATCTTTGAGTTATCCATGCATTAGCTACTAGTTATTTTTTATATTATTTTTCTTAAATAAGCTACAAGTTATCCATGCATCACCTATCCCTCATCTTCCTTCCTAAAATTTAGGAAAAACATACTTGCTAATCCACCCCAAATCCTAAAATATAAAACACCCATAAATGTAAAAATATAATAAATGCTCAATTAATTTACTTTTATGATGACAAATATGGTTTTCCTAGATTGCATGAGACAAGTGGAGTTCCAAATTCTAAATAAACAATTAAAAATATATATATATCAAAAATAACTTGTAGTTGATGCATGGATAGAATGTACTCACAACAAACAATTTAACTAGAAGAAACCTACACGTGAAAAACTAACAAATAACTTGTTCATATCACTTAACTTATAAAACCTTCATCAAACATTTAAGATCAACCAATTGCAAAATTCTTTAGTAATATATTTTTTAATTTAATTATAATTCCCCAAAATATATAAATCGATATATTTATAAATGACATTTCTTTATATTTTTAAATGAATTCTTTTAATTTAAATTAAATTCTCATTATATTAACAATTTTCTTTAATAAATATTTATTACTAAATTTTAATATCAATAATTCATTCATAATTATCACAATTTTCAACCATTATTTAAATTTTCAATATAAAACAATTTATAAATTTACATCTATAGTAATTATAAAATATAATTGTTCATTTTTAAAGAACATAATGTTTTTTTATCATTTTGATATTTAATCATTACAAAATATTATAATTAATGTCACACAATATAAAATAAAATAAAAAAGTTTATTTACTCTATTTTTTGGACTTTCCAACTAGTTTTGGTTTAAGTTTGATAATTTTTTGAAATAAAATATAAATTTCAAAGTATTTAATTTTTTAAAATAAATCTAAATTTAAAGTCTTCAATTTGTGTAAATAGATTTAGCACCCTCCAAAGGTTGAAATTTGACGTATTCAATTTGTGTAAATAGATTTAGCACCCTCCAACGGGGTTGAAATTTGACGATCGTCATTTGCCATTTTATTGCCATTTTACACGTGTCGTTTCATAAAATTAAACGTCATTAATGAAATGTGAATTTTGATTTCACTAGTCATGCATTTTTTTTTTATTTTTACACGTAATTGCACTGAGTGATATGAGGTGCTCTACAACCCAGTATGGGGGAGATGTTGTAACATGATGTAACAATCTGACGTTTGTAACAAAATAATTAAAAAAATTCATCTCGGTTCATAAAATAAAAAATTATGGAAAGTATTTTTAAAAAAAATCCATGTTGGTTCATAAAATAAAATATTATGAAAAGTAATTAAAAAATAGATGTTCGTTTATAAAATAAAAACTTAAACTTAAACCTGGATTTATCAATCAAGAGAGCTCAAATTTCTTGAGTTTAAATTTAAAAAAAGAAATACGCCTCAAGAAATTGGATCCCTCTTGGTGCTTGATAGGTACGGGTTTAAAATGGATCTATACTGGTTAATATCTATATCCCAAGCATATATATATAGAAGCAAGTTGAACAAACCGGCAGATGCCCAAGCCAACTTGGAGGTTAACTTAAAACAAGGGGGATGGTGATTAATGATGGGACCCTGGGATTTTTTGCCATTCCCTAGGTTTCTACATGTTTCTACTGAGTGTCGCAATGGCTACTTTTCATGTATCCATGTGGTGTGTCAAGTGTAAATGTTCCTAGCTCCAGGCATCAAGCAAGAACATGGTGTAATAATGACCTCTCAAATCGGCAAGTGTCGAAGTCATGGGAGTATGGGTTAGATCTGTATGAGCTAGGGCCTTTAGGATTTCCTTCGCAAAAGGAAATAAATTATCCAATATAGGTTCATGCGGAAAAATCCTTTCCATGCAAGGAAAATTTAATTATATGCAACGGGAAAATTATGACAATAAGTTGGCAGAGGAATTGTAACCTTAGGCATTCAATGCATCCTCCTCAGCTTCCGTAGACCTTAATTTTCCACTGCAACAAGAAATCAGGAGGTTATCTGCAGTTGGTGAAATGTCGTCATGAAGAAGGTTGGAGATGACCGGATACAACATTGACAATGGCGAATAACAAGAGTTCTTCGAGTTGTTTTCCAAGCCGTGGTGCAAAGCGCATATCGATCGAAAATGAAGGTCTTGCACCATAAGATGATTACCTTGAAACAACGTTTAAAAACCAATGGACAAGATTTTGAGGAGCATTTCAAACAATTGGAATTTGAAGCAATGTAGGAGAGGAGGGAGCATCAAGCGAGGTAAAAGAATCTGCGAAGCTAATTGAGGCCCAAAGTAGGAAAATTCAAGAGATGGAACGGAAAATTAGTCTCCTTAAGCTTCAACTGTACAAGACTTCAAGCAATTCTCCAATGTTCAAGTAAGACCCGAAGCTCCCAAACATGCTCTTTGGAGAAGGCTCTTTCTCCAACTTTCCTTAGTTTGTAGTATGTTTTGTAACTGTCTTTTGCTATTAATTTTCAGGACATATAGTAGTAGGATATGTATTAGAACTACTAAGTCTCCTCAAATAGGAGAAAATTTTGTAATAGGTGGTAAATGTTGGTAATTAGAGTCTGTATTCAAATAATAATCAATAAAATTGGACTGAAATTATAACACATTTGACCAGGAATTTAACGTGGTAAAACCTCAATTTGGGGAAATATCCACCCGGAAAAGTATTGATGTCTTATTCCTTTCAATAATGGAGATTACAATTAGGCATTACTCTCATATACGTACTCCTCTCCAATGTTACATATAAATACATTTGTGCATAAGTTAGGTAGATGGGTGAACTGCCACCAGTTAGAGAAACTTCCAACCAACCAACGGTTAGACAAACCATCATTGTTAATTATTGTTAATTTAGTTGTCACAATTTTTAACAATCTCCACCTCGACAACAAATTATCTAATACTTTGTCGAAGACTATTCGTCACTTCTTTTTCAAGCCAAGAGAAGCCACACACCACCGTAGCTTCTCTAATAACACTTGTTTTGTAAACATATCTACAGAATTTTCTTGAGTATGAACCTTTTTCAGATCTACTCCACCTTCACTAATGGCTTGTCTTACAAAATGATACTTTACATCAATATGTTTAGTCTTACTATGTTAAACAGGATTTGTATCCAAATGTATAGCACTTTGGCTATCACACAAAACAGGCACACTGTTCTGCAACCTTCCAATTTCTCCAAGTAGACATTTCAACCAAATTGCCTCTTTGCAAGCATGTGAGGCAGCAATGTATTCATCCTCTGTAGTGGATAAAGCAACTGTTTCCTGAAGCTTTGACATCCAACTTATAGCTCCACCTACAAGAGTAGAAACATATCCAAAAGTAGACCTTCTCTTGTCCAAATCACCTGCAAAATATGAATAAAAAAAAACGCATACAAAATTAATGTTTTTATTAAAGGTGATACAATAGTCACTTGTGCCTCATAGATATCGAAGCACCCATTTCACTGCATTCCAATGTTCTTTTCCTGGATTTTCCATTTATTTACTGACAACACCTACTGCATTGGAATATGGAACACGAGACATATAATCCTTTTCTTCATCACTACTAGGACATAAACCTGAAGAAAGGTTAAAATGGGAAGCCAAAGGAACATTCACAGGTTTTACCTTATTCATTCCAAATCTTACAAGTATTTTCTCAACATACTTCTCCTGTGAAAAGCTAAGCTTCCCATTTCTTTTGTCTCTGTGTATTTCAATACCCAAAATTTGTTTTGCAGCTCCAAGATCTTTCATATCAAATTCCCTAGCCATCTAAGCCTTCAACCTGTCAATCTCGTCCATGCTTTTACTCACAATAAGCATACCATCAACATACAATACTAAGATAATGAATATGTCATCCAGCCTTTTGAAGTACAAACAATGATCATACTCACTTCTAGTATAACCATAGCTCACCATGAAAGAATCAAACTCCTTGTACCATTGCATGTGTGACTATTTTAGGCCATACAATGATTTTTTGAGCTTGCAAACTAATTTTTCTTTACGATGCTGCACAAAACCCTATGGTTGTTCCATAACCAGCCTAGATCCAAATCCTAAGGCTCTATCAAGCGCCGAGAGGGATCAAATCTCCCGAGGTGCAAACCTCTCCTCGAAAAGCTCCTTGAGTGCAATACCTGAGAAGAGGTTTGCACCTTGGGAGATTTGATCCCTCTCGGCACTTGATAGAGCCTTAGGATTTGGATCTAGGATGGTTGCAGTCATGGGCGGTGACACAAAATAGGAGTTTGATCAGCATGGTAAGGAATAGGTTAAGTTGAAAACACAGATATGAGTACCATCATAATGTAAGTAATAAGTATTAAGGATTGAGTAAATTGTTAAAGTGAAAACTAGAGACAATAATTTTGCAAGGATTAAATAAATGAATATATGGTTCACATTGTGATCATTCTCAATCTATCTTCTTCATCTTTTCTTATCTTCACACCTAATAGTTTTGACATCTTCTCATATCAATCATATGAGAATGGAGGTTGAAATCGTAGACCTGCCAAATCGAAGTGCGTTTTGTTTTTTTCGTTCTTCTACTTCTTTTGCTGTCATTTTATTGAGATATCGTTTAAACTCTCCGTCTCGTTCTTTTGGGGTAATTTCTTTAGATGGTACTGTGATATTAGCGTCCATATCAATCGCCATATCATGTTCTACATTTTGATTTATGTGTTGTTCTACAAATTGATTTCCTTGTTCTTCTAGATGCTTCAACTTTTTCTCACGGTTCGCCCTTTGTCGTTCAATGTCTTGTTTTTTTGTTCCTCTTGTTCTTTTGTTGTCATTTTGTTTAACTTTCTTTTTTGATATTCTTTCTGTCGATCTGCATTTCATTTTCTTCTCTCTTCTCGTTCTTCTGCTGTCATTTCATACACCTTTCATCTCACCTCTTCTTCTTTTCGTTTCAAGTCTTCTTGACATTCTTTTGTTGTCATTTCTTTACATGGTACTACGATATTAGCGTCCATCTCAATCACCATATCATGTTCTACATTTTGATTTATTTGTTGTTCTGCGATATTAGTGTCCATCTCAATCGCCATATCATGTTCTACACTTTGGTTTATTTGTTGTTCTGCAAATTGATTTCCTTGTTCTTCCAGATGCTTCAACTTTTTCTCACGATTCGCCCTTCATTGTTCAATGTCTTGTTTTTTTGTTCCTCTTGTTCTTCTGTTGTCAATTTGTTTAACTTTATTTTTCGATATTCTTTTTGTCGATCTGCATTTCGTTTTCTTCATTCTTCTCGTTCTTATGCTGTCATTTCATACACCTTTCATCTCACGTCTTCTGCTTTTCCATTCAAGTCTTATTGACATTCTTTTGTTGTTATTTCGTTAGATTTTTGTTCTTCTTTTGTTTGTCTCATAGCATCTTCCGCATGCAGATCTTCCATTTCTAGTGTTGAATCTATATAAAAAAATTCAACGATTAACATATACCCTTAAATTAATGCATATTTGTTATCCACAATGAAATCAATGCTTGACACTGAAAACTATGCAATTTAAAAAATTAATACACTGAAATCTATGCAAGTGTAAATTTCAATATAGTTTAAAAATTCAAAATATTTTCCAAAAAAATAGGTTCTTTGGGAGGATCGAACCTTGGACCTCACACCCATTATCCCCACACCCTTTACATTGAAATCTATGCAATTTTAATAAATAATACACTAAAATCTATGCAAGTGTAAAATTCAATATAGTTTAAAAATTGAATATATTTTCCAAATAAATAAGTGGTTTGGGAGGATCAAACCTTGGACCCCACATCCATTATCGCCACACCCTTACCACTATCCCATAGGTACTTCTTATTATAAATAGTATAAAAATTCTATATAAACTTGAAAATGGGGGAAGGGTGGATCAATAGGATTTGACACTGTGACCTACCTATGACCACCACAATGTGTTACCAATGGGATACACCCAAGATGCATTCATTTTAGTGTAAAACTAAATATATATATTAAAACTAACTAAATTTAACATATATATTTTAATTTTAAATTTAATATATATTTATTTTTAAATCTAAATCTAAAACTAATTATATATATTTAAATCTAACTAAATTAAATATATATATATTATAATTTTAAATTTAATGTATATTTAATTTTTCATCTAAAACTAAAACTAAAACTAAATTAATTTAATGTATATTTAATATTTATAGATATTAAATTTAACTAAATTAAATTTATATATTATATAATTTCAAATTTAAAAAATGAAACACAAAACTATATTAAATTTATACAGTGTAAAATTAAATTTATATAGTGTAAAACGATATTAAAACTATATTGGTGCAAGCGGCGGCAGCGGTGGGCGGGAGCGGAGGAGGATGGCGACAGCGGGAGGGTGGATGCCTGGGAGGAAGGAGGTGAGGGGACGCTGCAGGCGGGAGGGTGGACGCGCTGGAGGCGAAGGGGATGGTGCAGGCGGGAGGGTGGACGCGGGGGAGGGGAGGAGATGGTGCAGGCAGGAGGGAGGACGCGCGGGAGGGGAGGAGGTGGCGGTGGACGTGCAGGAGGCGAAGGGGATGGTGCAAGCGAGAGGGTGTACGTGCAGGAGGGGAGGAGATGGTGCAGGCGGGAGGGAGGACACTCAGGAGGGGAGGAGAATGGTGCAAGCAGGAGGGTGGATGGGCGGGAGGGGAGGAGAATGGTGCATGCGGGAGGGTGGACGTGAGGGAGGCAGGAGGCAAGGGGATGGATGGCTCTACAACCCAGTAGGAGGGAGGCAGCGTGGAGCTGCGCAGGGAGGGAGGATGGCAGGAGGATGGGGAGGTCTACGAATGGAGGATGGACGGTGGAGGAGGTGCAGGCGAATATGGCAGCTTTTATTAGTTGTCAGTGTATTAAATATTCTAATTAGATTACCTTATGTTTGCTACTTTGATAGCCGATTCACTTCTCTTTGCTGCTTGTTTTAGAATTTTTTTTTTATTTTGTTTTTTGTTTATATAGGTTGTGATTTCAATCGTCTTTTTTCAATCGAAAATACACGTCCTTTTTTAATGGCTGACAAAATATTAATTAGTTTTTTAGTTTTTACTTTTTACGTTTTATTAGGTGTAATGCTACATGTAACGGGACACAAATGCGTTACAAGATCTCCCTCATATTATCATTTTTTACTTTTTATCTATTATTAGTTGTAACGCTACATGTAACAGGACACATACACGTTACAAGATCTCCCTCATATTATCATTTTTTACTTTTTTATGTTTTATTAGGTGTAACGCTACATGTAACGGGACACATACACGTTACAAGATCTCCCTCATATTATCATTTTTAACATTTTATGTTTTATTAAGTGTAACGCTACATGTAACGGGACACATACACGTTACAATATCTCCCTCATACTGGGTTGTAGAGCGCCTCTCGGCACAAAAATATCCTCATCTAAATCGCCATGTAAAAAAGTTTTTTAACATCTAGTTGCTCTAACTCCAAATCGAGCATTGCAACTACTACTAACATAATACGAATAGATACAAGCTTGACAACTAGTGAAAATATCTCATGATAATCAATATCTTCTATCTGAGAATACCCTTTTGCGACCAATATGGCTTTGTATCTTTCAATCTTACCATCAACGCCTTTCTTCAACTTGAAGACCCACTTACATCCAACAATTTTTCTATTTTGGGGGAGTTCAACCAAGTTCCATGTCTCATTCTTATTCAGAGAATCCATTTCTTCTTTCATTGCCATCTTCCATTTAGCATTGTCAACACAATCAATGGCTTCCTGAAAACAAGAAGGTTCTCCATCATCAGTAAACACAGCAATAGACGAAACAAAATCGGTATACCTTTTAGGAGGATTTCTCTCCCTCGTAGACCTTCTTGGTGTAGGTTGTGGAGTTTCCACAATTTCTTCATCGTCTATGACTTCTTTATCACCAGAAACTTCTTCTTGTTTCTTTGACTCATGAGAAGATGGGAACTTCAACTAAACTAGTTGTTTTGACGGTACATGTTCCTGTTCCACATCAACTTTTACATTTTTTGATTTAATGAAAGAAGACTCATCAAAAATTACATCTCTGCTAATGACGATTTTTCAAGCAGCAGGATCCCACAACCTATAACCTTTCATTACATCATCATAACCTACAAAGATGCACTTCTTTGATCTGGGGTCTAACTTAGAATGCTGATTTTTAGGAGTAAGTGCATGAGCTTCACAACCAAAAAATTTCAAATTTGAATAACTACAAGGTTGACCAGTCCATACCACTTCTGGAATTTTACAATTTATTGCAATTGACGGTGACCGATTTATTAAATAACAAGCAGTAGAATTGATTTTTCCCACAACTCTTGACCCAAATTAGCATCACTGAGCATGCTCCTTGCTCTCTCTAGAAGAGTCATGTTCATGCGTTCTGCAACGTCATTTTTCTGAGGAGTGTATACATTTGTTTTATGTCATATGATCCCTTCTTCTTTGCTATACTTTTCAAACTCTAAAGAAGTAAACTCACCTTCATTATCCGTTCTTAAGCATTTGATTGTCTTGACAGTTCTTTTTTCAACCATAACTCTAAAATGTTTGAAAGTATCAAACACTACAACCTTTCTTTTTAAAACATAGAACCAAACTTTTCTTGAAAAATCATCCACAAACAACACAAAATATGTTGATCCTCCATAGGAAATAGTGGTAGATGGACCCCATACATCAGAATGAATGCAGTCAAGAACAACTTTACTCGCATGAATCCCTACTTTGAATTTTTGTCTACATTGTTTCCCATATATACAATGTCTACAAAACATCAAATCTAAAGATTTCAGATTTGGAAGTAATTTACGATTCATTAATACCTGTAATCCTCTCTCACTCATATGACCAAAATGTTGATGCCATAATCAAGTGGATTCTGATGCCTCTTCAGATACCAATGTTGTTTCATTAACTTGAGCTTTTCAAACCAGTTTGTAAAGGTTTCCTATTTTCAATGCCTTCATGACCACTAAAGCACCTTTAGATACTTTCAGTGCCCCACTTAAACATGTAAACTTTTGACCACAAGAATCCAACACTCCTAAAGAGATTAATTTTTTCTTTAATTCAGGCACATGTCTAACATTTGTTAGTGTTCTTATAGCTCCATCAAACATTTTAATTTTAATACTTCCAACCCCAACAGTCTTACATGAATAATTGTTTCCCAAAAGAACTACACCATCATTAACTGTTTGATCAGAAGTAAACCATTCTTTATGAGGACAGACATGGTGCGAAGAACTAGAATCTAACAACCATTCTTCATTGTATTCAGAAACATTACAAATGGAAAAAACCTCATCAATCATACCTGAATCAGTTTCAACTGAATTTGCTTCAGATTTGGAGTCTTCCTTTTTGGATTCTTGTCTTTTCCAATAGTCATTCTTGAGATGACCACTCTTGTTGCAGTACCAGCACTTGAGTTTGCTCTTTTTTCCCTTTGATTTAGATATGGAAGAACCTCTTGATTTTTCTCCTCTTTCTTTGGATCGACCTCTAACAATCAAAGCCTCTGGTGTAGAGGACTCAATACTAACTTTATTTCTTAACTCCTCTGATAACAAAGCTCCAACCGCATTGTCAAATTCGAAAGTTGCAGTTGTATTGAGACTAATGGAAGATACTACATGACCCCAAGACTCAAGTAGAGTAACTAAAAGATTTACTGCTTTATCTTCATCATCAATCTTAACATCCATACTACTCAACTGGAAAATAAGAGTATTAAATACATTCAAATGATCTGCAATACTCGCACCTTCTTTCATTTTCATACCGTATAGCTACCTCTTCAAGTAAATTATGTTTGTCAAACACTTCGTCATATACAAGTTTTCCAATTTGCTCCATAAACTTGTTGTTGTCTTTTCTCCAGCGATATTAAACAAGACATCATCTGCAAGGCATAACTGAATTGTGCTAAGTGCTCTGGCATCTAGTTCCTCCCATTCATCATCTATCATAGATATTGGTTGTTTTTTCTTGCCATCTAAGGCCTTCTGCAACCCTTGTTGAACTAACAGATCTCGCATCTTAAGCTTCGACAATTCAAAGTTATTTTTGCCATTAAACTTCTCTATTTCGAATTTAGAATTAGACATTTTTGCCATCAAATTTTTTTATTTTACTCAGACTTCCAAAATATTCTAGAATCTTTACACTCAAATTTAAAACCAAAATACCTTTCCACTGCAAACACCCACAAAAAATGCAAGCGGCTCCTTCACACAGAAATGCACCAGCGTTCACGCGGGCTTCAAGCTCTACGGATAAGAATGGCAGCACTATGTTTTGCCTGACTCATGGGCACCAACTGAAAATGGCAGCTCGGCTCTCTTAACAAAGAGATCTCCTCTGCTCTACGATGGCTCTCTGTGGTTCACCACTAGCAGCGCTCTACGGCTCTCTGCAGCATCTCCATGAAAAATGGCTCTCTGCAATAGGTAGCACACATAGATAAACGGAGCTTCCTTCCTCCACGACGGCTGGCTGCAGCTTCACGCAGGCTCTCTCCTTCAAGACGGGCTCCTCTCAGGCCTCTGTGGCTCTCTCTCGAGCTCAGTGGCTCTTGGATGGCCAGGCGGCTCGTCTGCTAGCGACGGCATCTTAAACGGGACTCTCCACCCTTCTGTTTGCGGGCTCTCCAAAGCGGTTTGTGGACTCTCTACTGCTCCACGGGCTCCTCCCAGCTCTCTTCTGGGCTCGCACGGCCTCCTCTGTTATGCGGACTCCACAAATGGAGGCTCTCCATGAAATGGCTCTGCTCTACAATGGTAGCACCCACCAACTCCAACGACGACCACGGGCTCCCTCACTCCTTTATTTAGGCACCACGGCTCTGATACCACTTGTTGGTAATTAGATTATGTATTCAAATAATAATAAAAAAATGGACTGAAATTATAATACATTTGACTAGGAATTTAACGTGGTAAAACCCCAATTTGGGGAAACATCCACCCAGCAAAGTATTGATGTCTTATTCCTTTCAATAACAGAGATTACAATCAGGCATTACTCTCATGTCTGTACTTCTCTCCAAGATTACATATAAATACATTTGTGCAGAATTTACGTAGATGGGTGAACTGCCGCCGGTTAGAGAAACTTCCAACCAACCAACGGTTAGACAAACCATCATTGTTAATTATTGTTAATTTAGTTGTCACAATTTTTAACAGTAAAATGCTATTAGTATTTGTGGTTAGTATGGTTTCTTGCTTCGGCATAAGATATTGATCTTTCAAATGTAATTTTGTTGAATGGTTAGGCCACATTTTTAATAAAAAACTTTATTCATTTTTTGTTTAAAAAAAACAATCCACAAGAGAGCAATTTCTACATAGAATATGTAAAATTTGACCATTTATTAAAGTAATATGCTTGAAAATGTAAATCCCTATCTCAACAAATCCCTTGCGGATAACCAAAGTTTCAATTAAGGCTACAAAATCAACCTCAATTGAGGACCACCTATTATAAAGTGCCCTCGAACCTTTTCAAAGGAAACAACAAATTCCTAAGTCCACCACAAAGACAACTAAGCCTTTATAGCATATACAATGATGAGAAATGAAACTTGATGAGAAATGAAACTTGAGTGAAGCAAAGCAACGCCCTAGCAAAGCACATCTAAAACTCTAGTAGAGCTTTTATTTCTCTTGAGTCCCAACCCATTCTTTATTGATAAAAATCAAAATATGAATCTTGGACAAACAAAATTGTTGCATTATGTATCGTATTCATATGGCTCAACAATCACGTTATTTGAACATATTGCTCCAAAAAATTTGGTGCATTTCATCCAATGAAATACAAAAATAGCATTAACAAAATTATCAACCATGATATTTTAAGGTTTAAATAGTATGTGGAAAATTATTTTCATTATAAAAGAATGTTCCACAATATGGAGTTGAGATGAAAGTTAAAATTGTAATAATGTATGTCACAATCCAATTAAGGCAATGTATTTTTGTGCTTTGTCATATGAAGATTTATTAACCCAATCATATACATTAATATATCTTCCAACTTAAATTTGAAAACTATTTTTCTATTATGGGATAGGCTTCAACTAGTTCGTTTGTTCAACAGGAATTCAGATGCAATTGGCAGGATAGTTCTTTCTATGACGGTCTCTCCAGGCCAATGTTGAAGCGGTGGACCCCAATGTTGAGTCGGTGCCCTTCCATTCCATAGTATTTGCCTTCATTGGCAAATAGTGTTCAGTTAAGGCTGCTTCCGTGTTCAGTTAAGGTTAGTCGCTTCCATTCGACCGTGGGTGAGGGCAAGTCCTTCACAGGAAGGCAGGCAAGGCGGACTAGTTTATGAACTGATTAGTTAAGTGCAGGCACTCGACCAATTGAAAACTCCCTAATTCAACATTGTCTGTTGTATGGGTTACTTATTTTCTTATTAATCTAAATAAAAAAATATTCAAAAATGATAATAAAAAAAATACACTAGTAATTTTCTATCAATTTTTACAAATTCAACATCCTCCATACAATGGGTTATATTTTTTTCTTAATCATCTAAAATAACATTTTGAATGGATTTAGAAAGATGTTATTCAAAATAATAATAAAAATATTTAAAAATTTACAAAATTTCAATATCTTGAAGTATAATTTTACAAACAAATTTATAATAATTAAAAAATTAAAATAATAATCATAATATTATTATTATTATTATATAAAATCAAAGTTTAATTAATCAAATCTATAGAAACTTATCATAGTGTCATATCTAATAATAACCACATGTACAATAATTTATTCTTGAAACATGGTTAAAGAGAGTTTTACTAAATTTAGAAGAACCTCATTTAATAAAATGTGTTATTGAATTTTGCATTCATAAATTTATATGAAACCATGTTAAGCTCAACACATGTTTGCAAAACAACCAAATTTCTCAATTTTTAATTAAAAGATGTATTATTGATGATATTTCTTGTACTTTTGGGTGAATTTGGCATGAAATATTTGTTGGAATCATGTTTTTATTTTAGATTGTTTTTTAATATGGAAGGAAGAATGGAACGTGATCTTATAGAGTGGTTCGTTGCTATAGGCTGAAGACAACACATCAATAATGATTGAGGATTGGAGGTGGCCAGATAGAAGATTAGATGGGGGAGGATTGAAGGTTAGATGGGGGAGGATTGATGGTGATTAGATGAAAGGAAGGTTAGATGGGGTAAGATCATTGAAATGATATTTCGACAGGGATGGTCACTGATGAAGAATTCAACAAAATCAAGCCACTAGCGAAGGGCCAAAGCATTGGATTTTTAGGTTACTCTAAAAAACCAAATCATCTCACTCACCTTGTTGTATCTTTGTGACCAATTAGGGTTGGAATTTGAGGAGAAAAATGCCCCCAACCCTCGAATTTGAGAGACAAAATGCTCATCAATAATAACTTGCATGTAATATATATGCAATGTCTTTTAAATTAAAGTGATTCATCTAGCTTTTTTTTATAGATTTTGTTTAAATTTAAATAACATTTTAAGCTTTTTTATATTCTTTTGTAGATGAAGAGATTTGGAGATCTTCTTTTCACTGTTGTTTATACAAAATGATTTAATATGTTTGTATTTGTATAAGCAAAGAGATTTAGACTTGACATTGTCATTGGCTATCATCATTTGAGTCAAAATGCATCCCATAAAGACTATTACAATTATTGCAATATTGTTAAGGAGTTTTATTTATTTACCTATTTCATAAATTACCTATTTGCATTTGGTAAACATGACCATAAAAATTTTCTCTTTAAAATAATTGTCATGAAGGACATGGAATTGTTGCATCCCATAAAGACCATCACAATTATTGCAATATTATTAAGGAGTTTTATTTGTTCACCTATGAATCATAAGTTATATCACAATTATTGCAATATTATTAAAGAGTTTTATTTGTTCACCTATTTCATAAGTTATCTTGTTACATTTGGTAAACATAATCATGGAATTTCTTTCTTTAAAATAATAGTCATAAAGAAAATGGAAATGTTGTAATTCTCTATGTATTACATTACTTTACCCCTTTTTTTTTTTCAATCGTAGTGAAATTGGCAACTCAATATGCGAGAGCGCCAAATCGATCCTGGATAAAGACGACCACAGTAAACCGCCCCAGCCACCCAGCCATTACGGCGGCCCCAACATTACTTTACGCTACATGCATAATACAAACATGAAATGTCTATGGAAAATGATTTCAAACGCATCTTCTTTAATACAAAGAGGAAATGTCTATGGAAAATTATGATTTTTGTTTGCTGCATTGATGTTGACTTGACTTGATTTCTAAATCAATGTGTTTTAATTTACATATTAAATTGAGTTGTAAGTGGGGAGGGCATCAATGTGTTTTAATTTACATATTAAATTGAGTTGTAAGTGGAGAGGGCATCTTTCGACATGTGGAGAAAATGTTTATTTGACTTGAGTATTAAACAGTTGTATATTTATTTTTCAATAATTATATATTAATTTCTCATATTAAATTGAGTTGGAAGTTGCTGCAAGATCTTGGGTATCACATTGTGTATGAGTTGCGCAAGTTGTGTGAGCATCTTTGACGAAATTGCAGTGATTCCATTAATAAAATAAAATATCATATTGTTTGCTTGTAGTTTCCAATCATCCATCTCGCTGCATCGAAAATACCTTCCCATCGATTGCCTGTTCTGCCTTGCGCATTATCTTAGGGACAAGTTTAAAAATCTTAATTCAGGTGAGTTTTGACTGGAATCCCGTAAAAAAATCTTAATTCTGTGTTAAATTTCGCTGAACTTTTATGCTACGCGTTATATTATGTATATACATCCCTTCGTCAAATCGGAAACCATAATACTTGAATCTGCTTCCTCACGGTCTGCTCTGCGTCGAATTCTTCCGCCCTGTACTCGTCAATAAGGGGGAAAGTCTTTCTTTAGAAGCCGGAATTGCAGGTTGGACACGAAATTACTTGTGAAATAGAAGCGGCTTTTTAAATCGCTTCTGCCCATAGAGCAACTTTCTTTTCAAAGTGCCTTAACTCCTCGATCTGTATGCACGCGAGCGCTCATCTTAATAACATTATCAAACCATCCATTCATCCAACTTCCAAATCCAATGGAACTACTCATAGCCGCCCTTGATCATTTATTTGCTTCCATCGATCTGTACTCGCTCTGTGTGTGCATCTTGATATTAGTATTATTTTTACCAATGGCCCAAGTCATGATAACCGTCAGTCTACTCCTCCTACTATGATGTTTTCATAAACCATAAAGGACCAGATGTTAAAAACACTTTCGCAAGTCATGTCACACGTAGCCTTATCTCACAGGGATTGCAGTTATTTTTTTACAAGCAGGAATTGAAGGTTGGACATGAAATCCCTTCCGAAATCAAAGCCGCTATTCAAGGTTCATCTGTCTATGTAGTAATTTTCTCTCCATGTTATGCTGAATCGCATTGGTGCCTCAACGAACTCAACATGATTGTGGAGTCAGGAAAAACCATTATTCCTGTATTTTACAACGTCGAGCCTTCTGATCTGCGGGTGGAGAGAAAAGCTAAAGAGGGGGCGTACGCTAAAGCCTTCCACGAAAAAAAGCAGAGATACCCCATTCAAACATTTGAGAAGTGGAAAGGCGCTCTTTTTGTAAATCAGTGAGTATCCCACTATCCCAATTCGTCTCAGCGGTTTTGTAAATCCGTGTTAGTTTTTCAATTTGTTGAATTTGTATGTACAATATGACAACTTAGGTAGGTTGTTCTCACTATTTATTATACCCTGTCAATATTCAGGGACGAGGAGCTCTTGAAGAATGTCGTGCAAAGTGTATTGAAAGAGGTTCCAAAACCAACGCTGCATGTGGCCAAATATGCAACTGGTTTGGAGAAAAAACTTGAAGATTTTGAACAGACGGTCTTATTAGAGCAGGAGCAGCAGCCTGTGGAAGTCAAGGTTGTGGGGATTGTAGGTTTAGGCGGAATTGGGAAATCCACGCTCGCCAAAAAAATCTTCAACACTAAGAGATCAAGTTACACAAGCTCCTCCTTTTTATTTGATGTGAGAGAAAATGCAATTAGAATGTCTCTGAATTCTTTACAGAGTAAGTTCATTAAGGACCTGAAAGGTGAAGATATTAAAATTGAGAGGTGGGAAGAAGGTTTAGGGATACTAAAAAATAATCTCAAATCTTGTCACGCTCTTGTAGTATTAGACGATGTAGATGATCCCTCTCAACAAGAAGCCTTCTTGCCAATTAAAGATGTCCTTGACCCAGAGAGTTTGATTTTGTTAACTTCTCGTAACAAGCATGTCCTTAGAACTGCGAGAATAAGGGATTCATCAATTTACCACATGAGAGGTCTCGATAGAGCACACTCCCTAGAACTTTTCTGCCGGCATGCCTTCTTTCAGCCACATCCGCCACCAGAGTTTGAAGATCTGGTAGATCGGTTCTTAAAGGCCTGCGACGGATTATCTCTATTGTTGGAAGTGTTTGGAGCCCTCCTGTGTGAAGAAAATGACCCATCTTACTGGGAAGAACAACTGAATGGGCTTCAAATGCTACCTCGTGAGATACAGGTCAGGCTTAAAATTAGTTATAATTCACTAAACTTAGAGGAGCAACAAATATTTTTAGATATTGCTTGTTTTTCCACATGGGAAGACAGGGATAAGTGGATAAGAATATGGGGTGGATCAGGCTGGAAAGGCTCGGTGGGTTTTCGAAATCTGCAGAACAAATGTCTTGCAGAGGTGGACAATGAAAATAAGATTAAAATGCATGATCACCTCCGAGACATGGGAAGAAATATTGCCAAAGAAGTGTCAATGCCGCGTCGTCTTTGGGGTCCAATAAAGAACCATCATGAACTGTTGGAGCAATCATCTTCATCATTTGTAAGTGCTTAATTCAACCATCCCAATCTCTCTATCGTGTCTAACAATTTTCTTTTAATTTGTATTTAAAGAAATCTATGAGTTGCCATGTTATGATTCTTGATTGTTTTCTAAAAACGAACAGGCTATAACAGAAGTGCGCGGAATTAGGATGCCCCCTGATCAATTCACACTTGGTTGCGACGAGGGATCAGAAATGCCGAGTGATGAGATATTCAGAATGAGGAATTTGCAACTACTTGAAACTGAAGGCAATTTTGTAAAAGGAATATTGAGTAGGGTACAGACACCCAATCTCATATGGCTTCGCTGGAATGACTGTCCTGATTCTTCCCTGCCTTCTTGGATTCAAATGGACCATTTAAGAGTCTTAGAAGTGTTCGGGACAAATTTAAGAAGTTTGCGGCAGTCTGAATCTAAGGTACGCAGGCACGTTGATGTAGATGCATCTTTTTTCTTTTTATGATCGAGAAGGTTATCATTTTATCTTAATTCTCATGCGTGCACACGAACATTGCAGGCACCACTGGAGTTGCGCGAGTTAACTATTTATTCTCCACTTTTAGAGTTTCCACAGTCATTCGGGCAACTAAAGTACCTCGAAAAGATTGTAGCGGAGGGGGCAGAAGTAGCAACGTTACCTGAAGAATTTTGTTCTCTGCGGCTGTTAAATTATCTGAATCTGACATCGTGCCTGAAATTGCAGACCCTTCCAAATTCCTTCCGGAATTTAACAAATCTCCGATTCATCGATCTGTCCAAGTGCAAAAGTTTGAAGATGCTTCCAGATTCCTCCGGGGATTTAACAAATCTCGAAAACATTGATATGAATTCCTGCACAAGTTTGGAGATGCTTCCAGATTCCTTCGGGAATTTGACAAAACTCGAACGCATCAATATATCTTCCTGCATAAGATTGAAGACTCTTCCAACCTCCTTTAGGTATTTAACAAAGCTGAAAGGCAAATTAGATCTATCTGAGTGCAAAAGTTTGAAGAGGCTTCCAAATATTATGAAGTTGAACAATCTGGAATATTTAAAAGCAAGGAATTGTCCGTTAAGCGAGCTGCCATTTAAAAGGATTGAGGGAGAAAGAGAAATAATACCATTAACAGAATCCACTAGAGGGCAAAGACCGCAGAGTGAATTGGCTTCTTCCGTTTACGAAGGCATGTTTCAGCTCAAGAAGTTAGAGAAGCTAGAGCTGTACAAGACAAAAATAAAGGAGGTATTCTTTCCTGAGGGGGTCTGCCCTAAACTTCAACGCCTCTACATCGGCTTCTGTAAGGATCTGGTGGAGGTTGGAGCATTGCCAACCTCACTAATAACCCTGGAGCTGATAAGTTGCCGTGCATTGAGGAAAATCGGAGGGCTTTCTGGTCTTTCAAAACTGCAAAGACTGGACATGAGAGAGTCATAAAATAAATGTAGATGAGCTGCCTGGTCGTGAAATCTTCAGCTCTTTGCTCTCTTTCCTGGGTCCGCGTGACAAAGACGAAATAGAACTCGCAGACGAGGTAGAAGGGTTTGCCGATCCCAATTATCATGAAAATCTTATATGCTCGGTGGAGGGGGCAAAACATGATTTTTGTGAGTGGCCGCGCTACAGTGTTGCTACTCCTAAAAGATTGAAAAGTAGCCGAGTACTTCTTAATTGTGTCAACACGGCTGAAGAGGCCTCGGTAAAGGTCTTGGGCTCTCCGTGATAACCATGTTCAGAAAATTTCAGTTTCTTGCTTGTGTAATGGGTTGCAGACCTGTTCAGAAAATTTCAATTTCTTAATTTTGTAGGGTTTTATACATGTTCAGAAAAATTCAGTTTCTTAATTAATTGTGTAATGTGTAATGGTTGCTTATGTATATATTTCCCAATAGTATTAGCACAGCATAAGTAGTCAATAGCCACTTAGTTTTTGTTGAGATGTTTAGCTATTAAACAAATATTTATAAATAAAGACTAAATATTAAATTAATTACCAAATTGTTATAGTTATCTATTTATAGTATAACATAAATATCAAATTAATTAATATAAACAAACAAACAAAAAAGTATTAGATATAATTAAGTATAAATATCAAGTGACATAGGCACAGTCAACCATTTAGTTTTGTGGAGATGTATGCATTTAAGTATAACAAGATAAGACAACCATGAAATGAATCTAGGCTGTACAATTGCTACACTCAAATTAATTTTGTTGATTCACTCATAAAAATACAAAATTGAAATAATATTTAAAAGCCTATAGGTATAATGAAATTAATATATGTTGTTACCTTGTTTAAGATTATATATCCTGTTACATCTTTTCTAAGTTTTGATTTTCAATTTTTAAACATTTACATTCCAAGATGACAGGATTTACATTCTTGGTTAGAATTTGATGTACAAAGTGTTAAACCCTCACAGTCCAAGATTTACTTTTTGATGAGTTTTTCTTTGCTGGAATTTGATGTGCAAAATGTTTATATTTATCGTGTTTTAAGATTATATATATTGTTATCTAGGGGCCGCAGGTGTGAGAGGGATTATCTTTGATCCAAGCGGAAGTATAGTTAACTCTTTTGCTTGGGGAATAGAAACCAAAATCAACAACGAAACTGAGTGGTTAGCTCTTTTATTTGGAATTGAACTTATCTCTTCTTTGAATATTCCAAAGCTGATGGTCTTTGGAGACTCCAAACAGGTAATCCAAAAGATAAGGATGGATTATGAAGTTGGTTCTTCGAAGTGTCGCAGAATATATAATCGTATAAAACTAATTAGCATGCCACCTTCTATAACTTTTCTCCACGTCATGAAGGAAAATAATAGGGAAGCTGACAAACTTGCCAATCAAGGGGTAAAGAACAAACTTGGAATTGTGGTATTAACAAACAAGGATAAGGTTACTAAATGTATCCCCTAACCCTTTCCTCCATGCCTAAACATTTTCGATTCAATTTGAAAAGGGAGCATATTGTTTGGCATTATAATCCTCCCCCCTTTCCCCCCTTGGGGAGGATGTGTGGAGTCACACATTTGAAGGTTGTTTGTCTGTATTCAGAAGGGGCAGCCTTTGGCAGAGACTTTTATGTTCGCCTGCAGGTTGTCTCTTTGTTCTCATTCCCCCCACACACTTAGCATTAATGATGTTATGAAGGAACAATCGAGAAGTATCGAGGAATTCGTGAGTGAGCTTTGTTATGACAAGTACGGGGAGGATTCAACCATGTTCCAAGATTTGCAGTCTGGATCCCCCTCTCTTTTCCCAGCTGTTGTGGTTTCTTTGGAATTTCATGGCACAAGTTTGGAGGATTCAAAGGCTCGAGGTTTGCGGTGTGGCTCTGTCGCTGCGACCCTTCCTTTTTCAGGATTTTGGTTTCAAGTCATTCACCTCGCTTTCAATTGCAGAAGACATGGAGGGTTGGCGGATAGTTTATTCGTACGTCAAAGGCAGTATGGAAGACTTCGGGAAAAATCTCAAGAATGTTTATGAAGTTGTTTGCAAGGGTGTTCAGGAAACTGTGGTTGTCTTTGAAAACACTAGATACATCTCAAACTAGCTGACTTGTTTTGACTCCAGAATTGAGGATCTGGAAGGGAATTTAAAAGAGTTAATGGGCACAGTGGACATCATTAAAGAGGAAATATTGAAAATGGAAAAAATGACCCAATGTAACCACTGTCAAGAATATCCACAGAAGAAGGAATTTTTCCCATGGATTAAGCTTTGGTTCAGTAGCCCGTATATGGCATCTTAGGCAGATATGAGTAGGCTACTGTTTCATTTTGCTTTTCCTTTAAATGTTTTTTTCTACATTTTTGTGTAAGCAATATGTCAGGAATATGACTAGTTCGAGAAAACCTATATAGAAATTTTGTAGTTTCAAAGTTGCTCATATTATAATTATTCTGGCTGAAGCAATTCTAGCTAGTAGAGTGGTTTTTTATATGTATTTGGATGGTTGTGCACATCCTTTTTAATATAAATTTATGTTTCAATTTTTATTAAAAAACAAAATTATATATATTATTACCTTTTTTCTAAGTTTTGATTTTCAATTTTTAAATTTTTATATACCAAGATTTGCATTTTGAAGGGTTTTATACTCTTAGTTGGAATTTGATGTGGAAAATGTTTATATTTGTTATAAGATAATAATTTATAAAAAATCTTAATTATTTAAATGTATTTCTAATTAGATTTACATTCTTAATTATATTTTAATTAAAATTTGATTTATAAAATGTTTATATTTATTATAGGATAATAGTAAAAAAAAATTGTTAATTATTAGTAATTTAATTATTTAAATGTATTTTAATTGGTGCAAATATTTTTTTAAGTCAATATACTAAATACTCGTGGCATTACATATAATATAGCTATATATTATATGTGTGATTTTTCATTTAAAAAATAAATATTATATTTTTATGTATTTTTTAAAAGATTAAAAATATATGTAATTTTCATATTTTTTCTACTAATTGCCATCTAATTCTCTTAGTTTTTGGGTAATGAACATCTACAAGTTCAATGTCAATTTGTCAAAAGTGATTATTCTTTGTTCATTGATATGATGAAGTAAGTGAATAATTTGGAGGTTCTCTCGCATCCATATCAAAACTCCAGTATACGATTTGAATATTAAATTGTTATGATCTTTAAAACAACTTATAATGAATGTATTGAGAAGTGTATAATAATTTTGGTGGAAGAAATTGAGGCTAATTGATTGTTTTTCATAAGTTATGGGCATTTAACAATTTTAAATGTTTAACAAATATATTATATAATTATGTTTATTATTTTTAAATATTCATTATTTATCTCACTGGTCTCATTTGAATATTTTTTCACGGCAGGTGCCTCACCCAAGCCAATGTTAATGCATGTGGGCATACTCCGTCACCACCTTAGTAAGCTTCTATGCGGCATGCCGCGTGGAACTTGGGTTTTTGATTGCATGCACCAATTTAAAGAGGGTACGCTCCAAGGACGAGCCTTTCATAGTGTTTTAAGGCGTCGACGTCCCATCGTACAGAGCTTAAACGATTTGGCAGTCAGGTTTTTAATGGTAATTATGCAGGAAGATGGCGGAAGTGGCGTCTCGCACGTCATGCATGTGCCCGGACTTAGCACAAGAGCACTAAATCGCTAAGCCTAGCTCAGACATCGCATTTGTCTGCACCGCCATTCTTCACCCCGTCGCTCTATCTGTATTCTGGTTCTTTCGCAGGATGCCCCTCCTCACTGGATTTTGTGTAACTTCAAAGCAACAATGCTTTGAACCAAATTCACCCCGCGCAAAACTGAGCATGGACCGTAACGCACCCATATGTCGTGAGATTTGAAGGAGCTTTTTAGGGCGCAGGGGTACTTCAAACAGGAGATCCCAGACTCTGCTTGTGCACGCACTCTACGCCTGGAAAACTGCTTGAAGCGGAAGAGAGATTGCCCTTCTCCCAAATGGCTAGCCGCGGAATTGGGCAGGCTAATTGAGGACTCTGGTTCGACTATCATGCGAGCAACCCGTCATACCAAGACGTTGCAGGTCCTCTGGACCACCAAAGCTCTGCTCTCTCTCGCCATGGACGATTGCATCAAGGGATTTCTCACTCCCAAACGTGGTGCCCTATCGCTTGTTGCCTAGGTATCAAACTTGAATGCCACTCTTTGTTCCCTATTTCAGTTCCAGCGTGACAAGATGGCCCACCTCAATGTGAAAATGGATGCATTTGGTCGTGCCATTTACTGGTAAGACCTTCACTCGTCCGCGGCCTCAGCAAGTGGCAACCACCCAGCTGGTCTACAGGCATTGCCCAGACACTTTCAACAGCAAGGAGACCAGTTCCCTACCATGTGTGAATTCCTCTTCTACCTTTATGTCTAATGACGAACAATCATTGGATTAGCCTTCTTAGTTTTAATTTACATGTTTTTTTGAATTATTGTGGTTATAACCCCTGGCCTATGGGAGATCTTAGCAAACTTGCAACTCTCATACTTCTGTAGTTTTGACTAGCTCTGAACCTGCTAGACTCTAAGTTTAGTCATCAAGAATACCAACTTGGAATGTTGATTTTTGGATTGCTTTGTCATGTACAGTTTTTAAATCTTAATTAACAAAATTTAAACCTTACAAAAATAAAGAATATTCTCTATAATTAATCATCTTCTATTATCATTAATAATAAGGTTCACTAGAAACTCCTATAGTTAATCATCTTCTATTATCATTAATAAAAAGGTTCACTATAAACTCCTTTCATTAGTGAAATAATTGAACTTAGTCCCTGCCATTTGAATTGACTCATCCTAACCTTATATGTTTATGATATCAGGATTTAAAGCAAAAAAAATTTGTTCAAGTTGTAGCCTATGTGTCACTATTGAATAGATAATTGCTAGATATCTTGTGTATGACTATCATAGGTTGTTCTTTTTTCCCAACATGTTCTATTTATCATCCTAGATGAGGTCCAAGATCATGTTCAGAAAACAAGTCATTTGTCATTTCCCATTGATGGCATAAACCCTCACCTACCTATAGACCATGTTTTGACAATAAGTCATCCATGGACTTCCTTTCTCTATATATGTGTTCGAATGATATGGCCTAAAAGGTACCTAAGAACCTCAATAGTTCCTCACATAATGGTGTATGCACAATGTTTCTATGAGGACGCTTCTTGCTGAAGCAATCAATGACTAACATGGAGTCACCAAAAACATGAATCTTCCACACACCATTAGTAGTAGCCAGAATCAACACTAGTTTTAGTGCCATCAACTCTGCTCGGTTGTTTGTACTTCTACATAAACCTGCAAAAAACTTGATCCAATGAGTATCTGAAAATTATAATATTCCACCAGCTCCCCCCATAGCAAGATCACCTTGTGATACACCGTCAAAATAGCACCAGCAGCCTAATCTGTCAATGACTTCCTCAACAATCCTTCTCACCCTTTGGGTCCCATCATCTTATGGTAAGTGGGACAGAATTGCCAGACTTTTTGATACATAAATCTTAGGAGGAATGAAGACATCATCAAAAATAACAACCTAGAGTAACAAAAAGGCCAAATCAATGTTTTCATTACAATATAACAAGGATTAATTATATTATTGCCAGAGTGCAATACTCAATGGAAAGCTTAACGAGTTGATAAAGTCCATAGTGTGTCTCATGTTTTCCTCTGCATCCGTTGGAATGTAAAGCCTTCGCCTTCACTTCTCCTAGAAAATAAGTACTCAAGGGAAGGCTTAATTAGTTGATAAATTCCATAGTGTGCTTCAGATAGAATCCAAAGCTAGGAATTCATTCCGCCGCTCTTTTCAACATCTCTTCGTACACAAATCTAAATTTGAGCATTTTGAAATTACAATTCAAAACTAAAATTGGTGTTCTGATTCTACCCAGATGCGCAAATGCATGAAGCAACTAAAACTTCTAATTTTAGCAATAATTTGCTAAATTCCGAGGTCTTCGCCAGAAATGGGGCGATCTGATGGCCAGATATCAGACGCCATCTAAAGCCTCTGCCTTCACGTGCATAGGACAACATTTTGTTTTACCGCCATTTCAGAAACTTAGTTAACATGTTTCTGCTTTGCCCTCGAAGCCTCATTCCAATTCCAGTAAGATAATTGATACATTAATTTTCATCTTGCAATTTCAATTCGGATTCATTTTGAAAATTATTACCTCAGTCTAGATGGTTTAAGAAACTCTGATGAGAAATGATTTCAAGCTGGGAATTACTACTCACAAAATGGGTCGTCTGAATGATATTGATATTACCCCAAGATTGGTGGAATGGGTAGTGCAAGTATGGAGGGATCTGACCCTTATCAGTGACCTATTTTTCTCCGAGGAATATCCGTTATAAAAACACTAAACGTTTTTGACCGAGTATTGCAAATTGAGTATTTCTCCTGGGCAGTAGAAGACAGGATTACTGTTATGGGATGCAAGTCGAGCAGCAGATGGTTCAAGTCGAACTAAGGAGTAACAGGCGCACACACAGACGTGGTTAAAAAAATATTTGTATAGATCTTCGACAAAAGTTGAGCAAGTTGCAGATGAGGTAAAATTGCTTCACTATTCTAATCTACCAGCAAATCTGATTGCATCAAATATTGATAATTTATACAGGGAATTGCTCAGAATGAAGTCAACTGTTGATCAAGCAAGAGATCAACTGAAACTTACAGACAAGCTGATAGATCTAGTCAGCGATGTTTTGACTGACATGTCCGTATTAAAGGTAGCCTTAGCAAAGGTAGAGAGAAGAACCAAAATACTCGAACCAATGTTTAAGACCTTAAAAAGAATTCAAGCGTCTAGAACAGAATCCAAATGCTCTCGAAATCCTTCCAACCCCAACAAAGGAAAGGGCTCAGGAAGGAAACAAAGATTCAAGTCATTTTGGCATTCAAAAACAGCACAATTTTGGCTTGTTGAAAGAAACCCAAGATCCACAGAGAACTGGATAAGATCCAAAAGTTCATTGAAGATACCAGAGTCATGCAACATAGCCATAAAAAATAGAAAACGCATACTTAACACATAAATTTTCGTGCTTGAATTCCAAATTAAGTAATTATTTTAACTAGTTTTTAGCCAATTTTTAGTTTTTATAAAAAAAATTAAAATATAAAAAACACATTCTTGCGCTTGAACCCAACTTTAGCAAGAAAATAAAAGCTAAATTCTTGTGTTCAAACCCAACTTTAGCAAGAAAATAAAAGCTAAATTCTTGTGTTTGAACCCTATAACTTTTAACCAAAAACGACTTTTTAATTTTTTTATCTAGTTGAATTTGAAGGCGTAGGGACATTGACCCTTTAGAACGCTCATTGTTACTGGAATTTGAAAACCACCTTGCAATATGAAATGGTAGAAATTATACTACCGTGTAATCATATTATTTGTTAAGATAAAAATTGAAAATGTTTTAAATACCAAAACCCTAACCTGCGTCTCGTTTTATTATATTATTAAAAAAAATACATCATATACAAATATATATTAAATATGTGAGAAAAGGGATGGGAATGGATGTGTTTAGACGTGGATTCCACAGTTGAGAGTCCTCTGTTACCAGAATTGCTCCAAAAACCAGAAACGACCTCTGTTTAACAAAGAAACCGTTTCAAAGCCTAAAACTGAGACCAAAGCTCTACATTTGTAGCACTCTCAAATCTGTCGATCAAATATATTCTGGTTTGTATATAATAATAAAAAAATAGTTCATATTGTGACAAAATAAACACTTAAGCATTCTCCATCAAATTAAGAAGCATATCCTGTAAATCATGGTTGTAAATCATGGTTGTTAATAACGCCGCGTCATAATAGAGTTAATATCAATATAAACTTAAATTTAAGAGCAAAGATCTCAAAAATTAATGAAAGAAACCCTTACAGTGAGGAGTGGCTTCAGAGCTTGAGCAGCCATGTCGGCCTTCAAGGCAAACTAAGCCCACTTTTCCACTCGGTTCATAATCCCTTCAATCATTGGATTTTCATTCCACGAGTTTCAGGTAATCCTATTTGCTTTAGCCTTTCAAGTTATTTGCTTTCTAGTTAGCGGCGGGCCCCCGAAGGTCGCAGAATTCCACTTTGGCATTCCAACGTGGAATATCGCGGGTTTCGGCTCTTTTTCTGCGATCCACAGCGTGGGTATGGACTTGATACCCGTGATGTGCATCACGGGTTTGGGGCAGACAGTCGCGATGTTCATTGCGACTGTTTAGCTGACAGTCGCGATGTTCATCGCGACTGTGGGGCTGATACTCACGATGATCATCGCGGTTAAGAGCCCAAAAGTCGCGATGGGATTTTTTGGAAAAAATTTTGTTTTCTAAAAAATTTTCCTTTGTTTTTTGGGCAGTATGCTGAGGAGGCCGCTAGTATCGTGGTGGGAGAGAGAGATAGATGATGAGTTGATGGGCTGGATTCGGGATGACCCTGGGGTCCGGGAGACCTTGGCTAATGGTGGGCTCCTAAAGTTTGCCCAGGTTCCACTTATGCGTTCAGTCAGAGAGTTGCTGAACAAATTGGTGGATTTGTGGGTTCCAGCAGAGGGTGCATTTGTGGTGGGGGGTGAGCATCTAGAGATCACCCTGTCTGATGTTTATTTCCTTACTGGCCTGCCTCGTTTGGGGGAGATAGGGGAGATCTAGCCGAGGATTCCTGCGGGGTTGTACATTAAGGATCTCTTGGAGAGATTTTGTGTTCCTGGAGATATTGTGTAGAACAATGCATTGAGTCTGATGAGTTTACGAGAGAGGGAGATGCGGGTGGTAAGGGCTTGTGTTCTGCGTGTGTTGGGTGGCTAGGCGCCACATCGTTTTTCTGGGGGGAAAACGATGATGGTAGACCATGGGTCGAGAGGGACCTACTTTTCCTGGGGTCAAATGTTTTTGGCTTGCTTCCGACGAGATCTGAACAAGGTCAATTGGGAGGAAGGGGAGTTTAGCTATGCCTCCTTCCTCTATTGTTTTTCTTTGAGCAAGTACTGACCTTGCGGCCGCGTGTGCCGGGTCGGGATGGGTTGCCGAGTGAGCCGCAGATGGTGCGATGGGGGGAGCTGATGCCCTGGGGTGGTGGTGGTATCCGGCGTTTCTTTTCGGTGGATATGTCTGAGCAGTGGGAGTAGATACCCCTGCTTATTGATGATTATCCATATGCTGGCATGGACTTCTGAGGAGATCCGTAGATGCCTCGGGCTCAGGGACAGGCCTGGAGTCTAGATGGTATGTCTTTTGTGTTTGGTTCTCTATTATATCATGTTTATATATTTTGTTATGAGTATAGCTAGAGATATTTATATGATATTGACTTGGTTTAGTTGTGTGATTGTGCAGATATTGGTCTGAGGCCACCAACTGATCATGTGGGTTGTCGGGGATGGGTGATGGTGGTGGTACCGCCACCTGTAGGAGCACCGGCTCCTTGTGTTCGAGGAGTTGTGCGTCCTCGTGATGATGCCCTAGAGTGCATACAGGAGACTTTGGAGGGGCTTCTAGTGGGAACACTAGAGGAGGGCTGTAGGGACTTGGATCGACCCACTATCGAGTGTTGTTTCGATGCTCCTTGTGAGTGGTGATATATCCTACTCAGGGTAGCAGTTGTGATGGCCGATAGGAGGGCTTGGGATCAGGAGGATTCGGAGGAGCCAGTGGAGGAGGAGCCAGAGGATCCTGGGGATCATGATGACTAGGTGATCTTTATATTTGCCCCCAAATGCTGATGAGCATATGGGGATGTATCTTTTTGTATGACTATGTATTTTTGTATATTGGGTGTTGAGGGCACCTACGACATGGTGACTATTATGATTATATATATATATATGTGTGTGTGTGTATGTTTTGGTATATAGTCGTGTATGCACGTGGATGCAATGTTTATATTTGTTGTACGCCTGTGGATGCATATTTTATGCACGTGGATGCAATGTTTAGATTTTTTGTACGCCCGTGGAGGCATATTTTATGCATGTGGATGCAATATTGTGATGTCCTACATGTTTTGGTTGACGTGCCAATCTAGAATGTTGTTAGCCATTTGGTCTGCTACAGTGTTATGATTTCTTGGGACATGAGTGAAAGAGATGGTTTCAAAATGTCGAATCATTTGTTTAGTGCACAGGAATTTTCTAAATAGACAGGGATCGCGTACCTGGTAATCATTGTTGAGCTGGGAAACAAGGAGCTGGGATTCCAGGAAAACACGAAGGTGACTTATACCCATTTGGAGACCGACGAGGAGACCGGTCACGGCATCGTACTCAGCTTGGTTGTTTGTGGTAGCACCTATACACACTTCGTCGAGGTGGATCAACTCATGTGAAGGGGAATAAATTACCCAAGTTGCTGATGCGAGATTTGGAGACCAACGACTTGCGCCTTCGGCAAACCCGATGTGGTAGAGTGGAACAGGATCCATCTGTGTTCATGCAGGAAAAATTGAAAATGTAAGGTTGTGAAAATTTTACAATGAAAAAGTCAATTAAAAGAGACTGTACAATATGGACTGTGGTGTCCAAGTGTTTTCATGGGTAGAATCTTTTAAGGTACAACCCGTTACGGGGGTTGCGCATAGGATTGACGTCTAAGTCGATCAAAATGTATGCTCCATGTTCAAGGCAAGTGTATATGATATATGGGCCTTGCCACATAGATTGGAACTTTCCTTTGCCTGTTTTGTCATGGGCTTGGTTGTAAAAAAGGACCAGGTCTCCTTCACTAAATGCTCGTGGGTGAACATGTTCATCATAATGGAGTTTAGATCTGTTCTTTGCGGCTTCGATTGTTTGGAGAGCTACGCGGCTATCTTCGTCGGCCTGCTCTAAAAGAAGTAGATGTTCTTCAATTAGTGACGTATCGGGGAGAAGTTCTATGGAAATTTGCAATGTTGGTATTTGGCATTCAATGGGGAGGAAAAATTCCACGCCATGGACTAGATGGAATGGGGTAAAGCTGGTGGTAGTTTTGGTTGACGTGCGATAAGCCCATAATGCAGGAAAAATCATGTGATGCCAATTGGATTTATGTTTGTCGACAATGCGTTGGAGGATGGTCTTCAAAATTTTGTTAACAGCTTCGACTTGGCCGTTCCCTTGGGGGTAGTAGGCGGAGGAGAAGTGGTGTTCAAACTTGAGGAGTATTGAAAATTCTCTCCAAACGGAGTCCTCAAAGTGAGAGTCGTGGTCTGAGACGAGTTGTTTTGGTACTCCAAAATGAACAATAACATGGTTGAGGAAAAAATGGGCTGCAGTGTCGGCTTTGCAATTATAAATAGGCATGGCCTCGGTCCATTTGGTAAAGTAATCAACAGCCACAATAATGTGTTTGTGGCCGACGACGGATGTGGGATTGCAATCCATGAAGTCGATGGCCCATTTGCAAAATGGTCTAGCAGTGACGACTGGATGAAGGGGGGCGGGGGGGTGGTTCTTGCTTTTAGGGCAAAGAGCTGGCAGTTTTGGCAGTGTTTGACTGCTATGATACAATCAGTGAATAATGATGGCCAAAAATAACCTGCGTGGATTACCTTTTGGGAGGTGGCCATTCTGGAGAAATGGCCATCGCAGGCACCGCTATGACAGTCGTTAAGGACTTGTTCTGCTTCGTCTTGTGAAAGGCATCGTCGTAATATTGTGTCGATGCCACGTTGACAGAGGACATCCCCCAAGAGGAGATAACGGGGGGCATGGTGACGGATGCGACGACGTCCATCACGGTCGATGTTGGGTCAAAACTTCTGTGTGTGGAGGTATACCAAAATGTCGCCATACCAAGGGTCGTCAGACGAGATGATGAATAAATGTTCGTTGATTATATCAGTATGGATAGGTGGTGATGACAATGATGATGGTAAGTCCGTAATGAGCTGAGCGAGTGCTAATGCTTTGGTGCTCTTCGGGGTTTTAAAAGGTAGGTCATATTCTTGTAAGATGATCACCCATTTGGAAACATGGCCTTTTAATATTCTATTCCCTTTTAATATTTTTGGGAATTTTGGACCCTTTTTTAGGGTTTTTTGTGTATTTTGAGGAAAAATATATATTTTGAGGGGAAAAAAGGTGTATTGTGGTCTTTCTGGTGACTTTTTGATGGCTTTAGAGGCTCAAATGGTGGAAAAGTGGACAAATGGGTCATGTGAATAAGGGAATGAGCTAGTGAGCACTTTTTGGGTGTTAACACATGCCTCATTTGTACTGCCATGCTTACCGCAGGATTATCATGCATAGGAGGTCCACAAGGAAGAAAGCAGCGCAAAAGATTGACTCAGATTCAGAAGTAGAAATCCTGTTGGATACTTCACTAGAGACAATGCTCACTGACACACAAGCTACCACTAATGTGCCCCCTGGGAGCTTTGCCCAATAGTTCCAGTGGGGTGAACTATATAGGTTCATCATGGACCAAAACCATCCTCAAGCCCCCATAGAAAATTCTATGGTATATGCAAACATCCGAAGGTCTTACCTCCATAAGGAAACGACTCGTCTTGAGTTTTTCCCATGTTCTGAAGTCTTAGGCTGGTTGATCCCTCATGTCAGGATTGACACTAGGTTCATAAATGATAAAAATGGGATGAATCTAGCATCTTTTGCTCCTGAGAATATCTTAGCCACCTATAGATTACCTCAACCTAGAGCCTGGTTAGATGATAAATGGATAGCAGAACATCCTATGGACCTGCTAGACCCCGCCAGGAAAATGATGATATCTGACAGGAAGATAGGAAGGAGTAACAACAATGAATATGAAAGCAGCCTCCTGAAGACTCCTTATAGACTCATTGTCCTAATGTTGAGTCGAGTCTTCGGCATGCCAAATGGCAATATTTTTAAGATTGGATGGGTGCTAGTAATCTTTCATATAGACATGAATGGCACCATTTTTAATTGGGCTGACATAATTTCAGACAGTTTGGCCTCACAGTTAATTGTGGCTCAGGGAGGGATGACTCAAAAGAAGGCAGATTTCTTTATGTCTTCCTATTTGATGGACTGCTTATTGAGCAAGCACACCTTCCTAGACTTGGGCTGCTCATGGAAGCCAAAGAAACACCTCTATTCATGGCCTATCAACTCACATGGGCAAGTAAGTACGCAAGCCATTACAAGCAGGTTTGTGAGAATTCATCATGCCATTGTACCAGCTTATTTTTGTGAAGGAACCTAATTGCACGTCAGAAAATGACATGCCCATCATTGAAGCATTTGGAGACTATTATGATAGTATGGAAGGTACTTATATCCAAATGAGTGGAGGATCCGTGGCTCCCTTTTTGCTTCCCAGATACGCCACAGATTTTGTAATCCACAGGGAAGGCATAAGGCAACTCTTCAGTGTTGGCGGGATCAGCAAGGTTCTTACTGAAAGGAGGAAAGGGATTTATCCACCAATGCCTTTCACCGTCGACGCATATAGCCTCCCAAGGGCCATGGAAGGAGAAAACTATGTTCGAGACCTAGATATATTCCATTTCGACACAAAGTCTTTCAGAAGGCATGACCCTTGTGGTGAAGTTGCCAAACATATTATTGAGGTCAAGACTAGCTTCGAGTACACCCATCTTAAAGATATGGAGGAAGAGTTTTTTCGTAGTGATCGAAACTTAACAGAATTAGGCAAGCGCTACAAGAAGAAAGGTACAAAGAGCCCTAACCCTAGGCCTGTCGACCTAATTCAAAAGGAACAGGAGGTATCAGTATCCCAATCAGGAGATCCACCAGGAACAGAGCAGAAGGAAGGTGGCAGAATACTACCTCAACAAGATCAAGAAACAGCTAGGATTCAAAATGAACAAGCTGCCAAGCTCCAACAAGAAGAGGTAGCAAGAATCTAGAGAGAGCAGGCTGTTCAATTGTAGCAACAAGCAAAAGCTGCTAGAATCCAGAGGGAGCAGGAGAAAAAGGATTTGGAAGATGAGGCTGCCAGAAGCCAAAAGGAAAATGAAGCAAGGGCCCAAAGAGAAGAAGAAGAAAGAATCCTCCAGGAACAAGATGCTAAACTGCAAGAGGAGAAAGAAGAAGAGAGGATTCTATTAGAGGAGGCTGATAGATTATAAAAGGAATTAACAGAGCTAGCTGACAAGCAGCAAAGGGAGCAGACTGAGAAAAATCCTGAGGTAGAACCATCTACTCCACAAGACATGGAGTTGGATCTGCCATTGATAGGCCAGCTAGGGATAGCTCAAGAAGGGTTTGCTTCTACTGAAGGTTCAGCATTGAACCTGTACAATCCCAGAAAGAAGCATTAGGTGGCCAACCTGGATGTCATGTATTTTCACGAACGGAAAGGGCTATCATTGACCGAAGAATGAGGAAGATGGAAATTGGGGAGAACTTGTACGAATTCAGGGTGACAGAAACCACACTGGTCCAAGGAACTGATGTTGACCCTTCATTCCAAGCCCAATGCACTGTGGCATCAGCCGAGGCTAGTAAAGCCAATATTGATCGGTTGATAAATGAAATAAAGCATTACAAAGATCAGTGCTTCAGAATAAGAGATGACAGGAAGAGGGAGGTTCTAGAAGCAAATGAATTGAAGAAGAAATACAGGGAAATGCAAGAGGAGAAGTTATGGATAACTTCGGGAGCTCTACATCTTGAAAATGAGAAGAATTCAGTACAAATGCAGCTGGCCATCTTTGAAGATGAGCAAAATAAATTGAAGGCCCGAATATCAGAATTGGAGGAGCTTGAAGCCAGCAGGGCCCAACAAATTTATCTCCCCAAGGACCAATTTGAGGGGTTAATCCAAGACAAAGATCAATTGGTGAAACAGCTCAAAGAAGCAGTGGAAAACAAGCAAGAGCTGTTCACATTTCATAAGCAAGCATGTGACATGCTAATAAAAGGCCATCAGCTGCTGGTGCTGATCTCAGGAGAAATTTGCAGCGTTAAGGAAATGATCATGAAAATGACAGCCATTGAAGTTGGAGCCTTAAGGAACAGAGACAGATTTGCAAAGCATGTGGAAGAGTTAAAACAATAATTTGAATGGAGAAGAGGAAAATTTGGATTCCCCTCAACCTTGCATACCACCACCGAAGAAGAGTTTGACTTGGATATGGGAGTCCTTGAATTCAGTAAAGACTGTGGCGCCAGGCTAATTTTGGAGATCAGAAAAACTATCTGCAAATTTCACTCTTTCTACTCCAAAATCAGAGAATCCCATGGCAAATGCCACTTGGTTCTGCCTGGGAATATCAATGAATTCCCAGAGCGAGAACATCGGTTGGCTGAGTTGCAAGGCGAATTGGACCAAGGGTTGGATTATGTTAAAAAAGTGGAGGTGATGACCCAATATGAACTCCAACAGTTGATAGACCAACCCGTTGTGCATATCTACTTTCTGGAAGCAATTTCCCAAGAACCAGTAGCAGGAGCAGCACAAGTCAAATCAGATCTGTGCAAGCATGAGATTGAAACAAAGGCAACATTATCTGTTTGGAGCAAAATTATCATGAAAGAGCTTAGTTAATGGGCCACACATATCCAAAGTGTAGATGGCCAAGCACCCTCAAGCGAGCCAGTTGTTAGGGATGAGACAGCGAGTCAGCAAAGGGAAACCAAATAAAATAAATGAACCACCAGAATTCTTATTCGTTTAATGTGAGAAAAGGCTGAAGTTCCTTGATTGTATAACTGTTTTAAAAGAACAACTGGCTCCAATTTTGTTTGTTTTATATGGCAGACCTTTCACTAATTTGTAACTATACACTAAAAGACAAATTAGAAGGTTCTAGAATTTAGGGAACACTTGTCAGCTCAAGGAGCAAGTTGTAAATTTATAAATAGAAGAATAGAAGAGTAAGACAAGACTTTTGGTAGGTGAAAGACATTTTCTGTCTTGTCAGTGAATTACTTCTCTGCATGTATGAGGAATTGGATTTTTCCTAATGAAATCCTGGAGAGGGCGTTTTACCTGGAATGGTGTGTTGAATGCTTGCTAGACTACTCTTGTGTCATTCACATATTACACCGAGATCTTTCTTTGCTGCTATAAATTATTTCTGTGTAATGAATGATCTTTCTATTTTCCTGTACAATGATGTCAATCTTAAATTATTAATGGAACGTATTGCATTTGAATTAAAAGCTATCTTTTAATATCTTTTACCTCCTACTAATATTGCATCCTCAGATTTAACAACTATCTGTATGATCTTTAGATGTTTCTTTCAACACATTGCTCATATTTACAGTTTGCTCCTTGCAAGGATAAATTAGATTTGTTTTATCTTAGTTTAGATGAAGATTTGTTTCAGCTTTGCATATAGATTAAATTAGCTTAGGACACATGCATATCATCTTAAATAATAAATTCATAAAACGGTGGATCGGGCCGCAACTGGTGCAAAAGAATATAAATCTTTAAATCTTACAGTAGCTGGAACCATTAACCGGATGGATTCCCCATACCAAACGGTGAGCGATCTAATTGGGATTGTTCATTGGGGAGAATCCCTTGTTGCTTGATGCTATGATTTGCGGGGCATCAACAAGTTGTTGACACGACAACCTCTTGTTCAGAACCACAGGTAAAGCGGTTGCATCCAATGGACCCAAGTCAAATTCCAACATCAACACAATCTCCAACCAACAATCCATCAACGAGTCATGCTGAAGTTCCTCACAACACAAGAATTTTGGGAGATGCTGCATGTTTAGAGATGGACATACAAGCCTTGCTTAATTTGCAATCTCCCCAAGAAGACCAGAACCATGTCGACCACACTCCCATTATGGCCCAATCTGTGAACGAAACGCCACAAAAAACAAGCTCTGGTATTCATGTCTCATGTCCACCCTCCCTACCGTGACTGTCCAGTGCAAGAAGAAGAAATCCTAGACGTATTCATGTGGATGAGAGTGCTATGTCGAGGCTTGAAGGCAAGTTTCTAGAATGCACTATCGAATGGCAATGCAAGAAAATTGTCAAAGAATATTTTGAATCCAAAGGTGATGCAGGTAAATGTCAATTATTTCTATGTTTGTTAAAGTCACGTTGTTTAGCTATTGTTAGGAGAATTTTTGGCATAAAGATGGTTAAAAGTTCAGAGGCTAGCAGTCATATTGTTAGAAATCTCCAATCTACATTTAATGTGATTGGGAAGATGTCTCATACAAAAGATCTTTGTGTGGCTCGTCGTGTTTTAGCAGAATCAGTTGTAAGCAAGTCCACAAGGCAACGTCGCCTGCTATCACACACTTCTCACATACTCAAATTAAAAAGAAAAACTATTGAAAGTACTCTGTTATAAGAGAAAAATTTGACACTCCGGGTGGAAATGATTGTTGGGATTTTGTTGGTAGGTTGCCTCGTGCAAATAGGAAGCTAATTGATGCTATTATGGAGTTAGTACAAAATTTTTGGCATGATCATACTAGACCTTCATCAAACCAAAGAGATGTGCTAAAGCTGAGAAAAGGTTCTACTGAACATGAACCCCATGTTAAACACTTCCTTGACACCACATAGACTGAACTCTATGAGAGATTCAGGAATGAGCACACACAATTGAACCTTAGCCAAAGGTCCTTTGAGAAATGCAAGCCATGGTACGTTAGTATATGCATTGATCGGAACACCTGTTGTTGTAGATACCACATAGAATATGAATATTATTATGACACATATAAACATATATTTTGTGATTTGCATACTAACATTGTGCAGGGCTGCAATGGGTCCATACTACCACCGAATGCATCAAGAGACTTTATCCACAACATCATATGTCCAAGGCCCGAAGGACAAAAATATTATGAAAAATCGTGTCTATATGGGACATGTTCTAGGTGCAGTGGGTTTTCTTTTTTGAACCGTGCATCCATGAAAGCAAGGAGCATTATTTTGGTAGGATGGGCATAGAGATGCAGAGCTTCAAGTACGTAACCTATCAATTAGACAGTGCCAAGGAAAGTAAAAATATTGCATTAGTGAAGTCACAGGTACAAATGAATATTGCATATTTTTCATATTACACGTTCAATTTATGACATATACATTTTTCCAAATGCCACATTGTAATATTTCCCTTGTTTTCATGGTAACAGGTACCAGTATGTGACTTCTTGACGGATTTCTACGAGAAAACAAAGTAGTATGTTCAACATGTGCATGTAGCATGATGGCAAGATGAGCAGTACAGAAAATGCAGGGACACATTTCCTGTTGGAACCATCGTGTCAATTGTGGATTTTGCAAAAAATTACACCCTTCAGCCACAAAATGAAATCCAGAGTCAATACTACCATTCAGACCAAGTCAGCATGATCGTACATATTATGTATAGGCATGGGATAGAGAGCAGCAATGATAAGAGGATAATACTGAAGGAGACAAACTTTTACATAAGTGATGATAGAATGTTAGTGTTATATATTGTAACTTCAAAGAATATTATATTTGTACTTTATTATTCCGGAGATGTTTCATCCCTCCGAGGTAACCCTATTATGTATCCGGAGATGTTTATTCCTCCGAGGGTTAGTATTAACTAGGGTTATTAGACCCACCATGTGTGGGTCGGCCCTGTAGTTATATTTTAGGGGTTATTAGACTTCTCCAGGTGAGGTCGGCCCCAACAGGTCTTTTAGTCAGTTGAGAGTCAAGTATAAATAGAGGAGGTGAACTCCTCATTAGATCATTCACTCACTTGTGAAATGGTGCGCACTAGTTGAGGAGATCTGCTAAGGAGTCAAGAGGAGAAGGAGCACATCTTGTATTTTGGTTGATCATCTTATTGAGGAAAGCTTTACTGGGTTTTCTACCCCATGAGGGTTTCCCAGGATATATTGTGTGTTATCTTGTGATTGTGTTTCTATCAGAGATCTTGCTTGTCTATTTGGTTTAAAACTAACATGGTATCAGAGCCAAACTGAATAGGACATCTTTCACAAGGTAAGAATACCTCTTTCTCTCTCTTTGGTGAAGTTAGGGTTTCAGCCCAAAGTTGATATTATTGATTTTTGGTTGCATGGCTGGATAGCCCTTTTCAATACCTTTCTTTTGAGCTATAGATCGAACTTTTTGGTTGGGTAGAACTCCGGGAAATCCAAACCCTAATTCTACCAAAAGTGCGATACGTCAGATTTTGGTTTCAGAAAAAAGTTGTAATTTTTGAATTCTGATTATATGGCTGGGTAGCCCTTCTCAAGAGCATTCTTTTGAGCTATAGATCGAACTTTTTGGTTGGGTAGAACTCCGGGAATTTCAAACCCTAATTCTACCAAAAGTGCGATAAAATTCTGTTCCAGATTCCGGAAAAGTAAAAGGTAACTTTCCAGGTAAGTCTACTCTGTCTCTTGGACTCCCCCAAGAGAAGATGGCTCCAAATAATAAGCTTGAAGACAAGCTAGAAGGCATAGAGAATTTCCGAGCATGGAAATACAGAATTGGTCTAATTCTTGAGGAGAATGATCTTGCTCATTATATCAAGGAGGAAGTTGCAGAACCAGAAGAAGATGAAGCCAAAGAGAAACACAGGAAGGATCTGATTAGGGCAAAGAGAATCATAGCTGATTCCATTAAAGACCACTTGATTCCCCAAGTGTCTTCCAAGAAGACTCCAAAGGAAATGTATGATGCCCTAGGAAGAATGTATGAAGGAAAGAACATCAATAGGAAGATGAATCTAAGGACTCAGTTGAAGAGCACCAAGATGAACAAAGGAGAATCCATTCAAGACTACTTCTCAAGATTCCATCAAATCAAAGAACAACTAGATGCCATTGGTGATACCCTTGATGAAGATGAACTTGTGATGACAGCTCTAAATGGTCTCACTAGACCTTGGGAGTCATTCATTCAAACTATGTGTGCCAGAAAAGAAAGTATGAAGTTTGATGTAGTTTGGGAAGATTGTGTACAAGAGGAGGCTAGGGTTGCAAATAGAGAAGCCTTGCTCAAAGAAGATGACCAAGCCTTGGCTACACATACCAAAAGAAGAAGGAGTCAATCCTACTTCAAGAAAGGTGGTCTCAAGGAGTCTCATCCTCCTCACAGATTTCACAAGAAAAGAGGATCTACTCAAAGAAGGGATTACTCTTCTTTCCAGTGCTACTCTTGTCACAAATTAGGACACATTGCTAAAGATTGCCCTCTACAGAAGAAAAAGGGTAATCACTTCAAAAGACATCAAGCACATCTTGCAGAGGATGATAGTGAAGAAGAAGAAATAGAGGAAGAAAGGTCTCACAATAAAAGGCCTAGAGATGAAGGGGAAGAAGAAGAAAGGACCTTCTTCAAAAGGAGGTCAAGAAGAAACACAGAAGAAGATGCAGAAGAATATGTTCTCTTCTCCGCACTCTCTGGATCCATAACCCCTGGTGAAGGTACATGGCTTATTGACAGTGGTGCTTCAAAGCACATGACTGGACAGAAGAGGACCCTCTCAAATCTTGAAGAAAAGAATTCTCCCCAAAAGGTATCTCTAGGAGATGACTATCAATATCCCATTAAGGGAATTGGTGAAGCAAACTACAAACTCGATTCTGGAACTCCCATGAAGATGAAGGAAGTTCTATATGTTCCAAGATTAAAGAAGAATTTGCTTTCAATCTCAGCTTTAGACAAGAAAGGCTATAGAGTTGCATTCATTGATGGACAAGTGTTAATGTGGTCCAAAGGCAAATCCATTAAGGATGCAATTGTTATTGGTGAAGAGGAAGGAGGTTTATATAAACTCAAGGGTCATCCAGAAGCTGCTCTTGTTCATGAAACCTCTAGCCCCAGTGAGCTATGGCATAGAAGACTAGCTCACATTAACTACAAAGCCTTACCTTATGTAAGCAAGGTGGTCATAGGACTACCAGATTTAAAGGTTGATCATAATGGCTCATGCAAAGGATGTAAGAAAGGCAAGAATGTCAAGAACCCATTTCCAAAAAGTGAAACAAAGACCAAAGGGATCTTGGAGTTAATACACTCAGATGTGTGTGGTCCAATGCCCACCACCTCTCTAAGTGGGTTTGAATACTATCTTTCTTTCATTGATGATCATTCAAGGAAAACTTGGATATACTTTCTAAAAGGTAAGAATGAAGTTTTTGGGAAGTTCAAAGAGTTCAAGGCTCTAATAGAAAATCTCTCAGAAAAGAAAATCAAGATTCTCAGAACAGACAATGGTGGAGAATATACTTCAAAAGAGTTTGAAGAATTCTGTAAGGAAGCTGGAATCAAAAGAGAACTAACCACTCCCTACAATCCCCAACAAAATGGGGTTGCAGAAAGGAAAAATAGAACCATCATGGAAGCTGTGAAGACTATGATACATGACCAGGATCTTCCTATGTATCTGTGGGATGAAGCAGCCAGAACAGCAGTATATGTTCAAAACAGATTATCTCATAGTGCTCTTGATTTCAAAACTCCAGAAGAAGTGTTTACTGGAAAGAAGCCCGAGGTAAGCCATCTTAAAATATTTGGGTGTCCTGTGTACATCCACATTCCAAAGGAAAAGAGAACCAAGTTGGATCCTTCTGGTAAGAAAGGAATATTTGTTGGCTATTGTGAATCATCCAAAGCCTTCAGGATTTACATACCAGGCTTTCATCATATAGAAATAAGTAGAGATGTAACCTTCGATGAGGAAGCAGCTCTTAAGAAATCTAGAAAATGTCAACTTGAAGAAGTTTATGAAGAAGATGCATCTCCCAGAGTCTCAGATACTGTTCACATCCCTGAGGAGGACATAACAGAGGATCATGACATTCTGGAACCACAAGAACCCCCTGTTGCAGAATTATCTAGGAAAAGAAGACCAGCATGGGCTAGAGATATTATACAAGGAGCTGAAAGATATGGTGCTCCTGAAGGCTCCACTAGAGAAAGGAAGAAACCAAAGCTAGTGTCCAACTATATGGCCTTGATGTGTGATCTTGTGGATCAACTGCCTACTAGCTATGAAGAAGCAGCTCAAAAGAAAGAATGGGTAGAAGCAATGACTGAAGAATATCAGTCAATAATGAAAAATGATGTTTGGGATATAGTCCCCAAACCAAGAGATAAAAGTGTGGTTTCTTCCAAATGGATTTTCAAAATAAAACATGCTGCAGATGGAAGCATTGAAAAATACAAGGCAAGGTTTGTAGCCAGAGGATTCTCTCAAAAGGAGGGAATTGACTATGAAGATACATTTGCACCTGTTGCTAGGTATACTTCGATTAGAACTATCATGGCACTTGCATCTATGATGAAATGGAAATTGCATCAAATGGATGTTAAGACAGCCTTCCTGAATGGTGTAATTGAAGAAGAAGTATACATAGAACAACCTCAAGGTTTTGAGGTCAAAGACGGAAGGACCCATGTATGCAAACTAAAGAAGGCATTATATGGTTTGAAGCAAGCTCCCAGAGCTTGGTATGGAAGAATTGACAGCTTCTTATTAAGCATGGGCTTTACCAAAAGTAAAGCTGACCCCAATCTATATCTTAAGGTAATGAATGATGAACCTGTTATATTGCTATTATATGTAGATGATTTATTTCTAACAGGAAATGAGAAACAAATCATTGAAAGCAAGAAGAAGCTTTCTTCAGAATTCGAAATGAAAGATCTCGGATTAATGCACTACTTCTTAGGCCTAGAAGTGTGGCAAGAGCCAAAAGGGATCTTTCTAAATCAAGGTAAGTATACTGTGGAGATCCTCAAAAGGTTTGATATGTTGGAGTGTAAAGCTATGGCCACTCCCATGGACTCCAACCTAAAACTGCTAGCTAATGATTCATCAGAACTAGTGGACATAACCCTATATAGACAAATCATTGGATCTTTGATGTACTTGACAAATACTAGGCCTGATATATGCTTTGCTGTAAATACCCTAAGTCAGTTTCAAGTAGAACCTAGAAAGGTTCACCTTATAGCTGCAAAGCATATCATGAGGTACCTAAAAGGTACAGTGGACTATGGTCTTTACTATCTTAGAGACAATGAACTCAAGTTGCATGGTTTCTCAGATTCTGATTGGGCAGGTAGTGTCTCAGACAGAAAAAGTACTTCAGGTGGATGTTATGGTCTTGGATCTACCATGATCTCCTGGTTCAGCAAGAAACAATCTAGTGTGGCCCTCAGTACCGCTGAAGCAGAATATATAGCTGCTTGCTCTGCCAGCTGTGAAGCGGTGTGGCTTCGGAAACTCTTATCTGGAATCTTTGACTTAGATATGGATCCTACTGTGGTTATGTGTGATAATCAAAGCTGCATTAAGATGACTGAAAATCCTGTGTTCCATGATAAGTCAAAACACATTGAGATCCGTTACTTCTATATACGAGACATGGTGCAGAGAGGAGCCATCAAGCTCGAGTACATAAGCACTGAAGATCAGGTTGCCGATATCTTGACTAAACCTCTGTCTCGAGTAAAGTTTGAATACTTCCGAGACAAGCTTGGTTTAGTCCAGAAGGACCCTCCTCGAAAGGGGGAGTAGTATAGTATTTCTGTCACTTATTTTCTGTTTTGTTAGCTACTTACAATTATTTAGATTTAGAACTCTTACATATCGTTTATGCTAGATTTGATATGATGTATTAGTGAGAATACATACATGTTTTGATGTGATGTGTACACGTTTTGATTAGTGATGTATACATGTTTTGATGTACACGTGTTTTGATGTGATGTGTACACGTTTTGATTAGTGATGTATACATGTTTTGATGTACACATGTTTTGATGTGATGTGTACATGTTTTGATTAGTGATGTATACATGTTTTGATGTACACATGTTTTGATGTGATGTGTACATGTTTTGATTAGTGATGTATACATGTTTTGATGTACACATGTTTTGATTAGTGATGATGTACATATGTTTTGATGTGATGTATACATGTTTTGATGTATACATGTTTTGATGAACACATGTTTTGATGAGATGAATACATGTTTTGATGTGATATATGATTGTACCTGTATGGATGAAGATACAGTTGAGGGGATTGGATCATCCCTGGACTTTCAGTCCTAAAGAGAACCGTAGACGTAAGGTCTCCGAGAATGAAGTCCTTAGTGGACAGTTGAGGGGATTGGATCATCCCTGGACTTTCAGTCCTAAAGAGAACCGTAGACGTAAGGTCTCCGAGAATGAAGTCCTTAGTGGACAGTTGAGGGGATTGGATCATCCCTGGACTTTCAGTCCTAAAGAGAGCCGTAGACGTAAGGTCTCCGAGAATGAAGTCCTTAGTGGACAGTTGAGGGGATTGGATCATCCCTGGACTTTCAGTCCTTAAGAGAGCCGTAGACGTAAGGTCTCCGAGAATGAAGTCCTCAGTGGACAGCTGAGGGGATTGGATCATCCCTGGACTCTCAGTCCTAAAGAGAGCCGTAGACGAGAGGTCTCCGAGAATGAAGTCCTTGGTGGACTTGAGGGGATTGGATCATCCCTGGACTCTCAGTCCTAAAGAGAGCCGTAGACGTGAGGTCTCCGAGAATAGAAGATAGGACTGCATCGTCCCTGGACCTTAGTTCAAAATGTACGTGATAGGGATTGCATCATCCCGGAACTGATAGTTCAAAATGTACGTGATGGGGATTGCATCATCCCGGAACTGATAGTTCAAAATGTACGTGATAGGGATTGCATCATCCCGGAACTGATAGTTCAAAATGTACGTGATGGGGATTGCATCATCCCGGAACTGATAGTTCAAAATGTACGTGATGGGGATTGCATCATCCCGGAACTGATAGTTCAAAATGTACGTGATGGGGATTGCATCATCCCGGAACTGATAGTTCAAAATGTACGTGATGGGGATTGCATCATCCCGGAACTGATAGTTCAAAATGTACGTGATAGGGATTGCATCATCCCGGAACTGATAGTTCAAAATGTACGTGATGGGGATTGCATCATCCCGGAACTGATAGTTCAAAATGTACGTGAAGGGGATTGTATCATCCCCGGACTTCGGTCCCTGAATTGATCCGTAGACGAATGGTCTCCGAGAAAGTAATGGTATTGATGATGTGGTTACTTGTATCAGTAGGATACTTGTATTGATGATGTGGCTACTTGTATCGGTAGGATACTTGTATTGATGATGTGGTTACTTGTATCAGTAGGATACTTGTATTGATGATGTGGTTACTTGTATCAGTAGGATACTTGTATTGATGATGTGGTTACTTGTATCAGTAGGATACTTGTATTGATGATGTGGCTACTTGTATCGGTAGGATACTTGTATTGATGATGTGGTTACTTGTATCAGTAGGATACTTGTATTGATGATGTGGTTACTTGTATCGATAGGATACTTGTATTGATGATATGGTTACTTGTATCGGTAGGATACTTGTATTGATGATGTGGTTATCTGTATCGGTGGGATACTCATATTGTTGTGTAGGATACTTGTATGATCGTATGATGACGATGCTACTGATCATGTGATGACGATGCTGCTGATCATGTGATGACGATGCTGCTGATCGTATGATGACGATGCTGCTGATCGTGTGATGACGATGCTGCTGATCGTGTGATGACGATGCTGCTGATCGTGTGATGACGATGCTGCTGATCGTGTGATGACGATACTGTTGATCGTATGACGACGATGCAGCTGATCATGTGAAGACGATGCTAAAGATCATGATGTTGATATTGATGTACCAGTAACTAGTTGAGTTACTGATGAAGTCGAATTGAAGAAAGCTTCCGATGATTTATAGATGTATCATGTGTAGTGACTCCTTGCTCCTGCAGATGCTGTTATAATATCCTTCTCGTTAAGGGGGAGTGTTATATATTGTAACTTCAAAGAATATTATATTTGTACTTTATTATTCCGGAGATGTTTCATCCCTCCGAGGTAACCCTATTATGTATCCGAAGATGTTTATTCCTCCGAGGGTTAGTATTAACTAGGGTTATTAGACCCACCATGTGTGGGTCGGCCCTGTAGTTATATTTTAGGGGTTATTAGACTTCTCCAGGTGAGGTCAGCCCCAACAGGTCTTTTAGTCAGTTGAGAGTCAAGTATAAATAGAGGAGGTGAACTCCTCATTAGATCATTCACTCACTTGTGAAATGGTGCGCACTAGTTGAGGAGATCTGCTAAGGAGTCAAGAGGAGAAGGAGCACATCTTGTATTTTGGTTGATCATCTTATTGAGGAAAGCTTTACTGGGTTTTCTACCCCATGAGGGTTTCCCAGGATATATTGTGTGTTATCTTGTGATTGTGTTTCTATCAGAGATCTTGCTTGTCTATTTGGTTTAAAACTAACAGTTAGGAACCCGTGTCAACCCTTCTCTTTACTATGTTAGTATATTGTTGTTGGATGCATATGCTTTGTAAGTCGTCCCGTAGTATTTTTTGATCCATAGTTTATATTAGCCCATAGTATTGACCCATAGTATTGGACGCATATGCTTTGTAAGTCGTCCCATAGTATTATATGTCCCATGGTTTGGCCTCATAGTATTGGGCATAGACTTAGTATATAAGTGTGTGTTGAGGTCATTGAAGGCACCGTGAAGTTAATTGTATTGAGCTTGCTCAAAAGAGGTTGCCCCCTCGAAGTGGCCCATGATTAATATAAAAGTGATTATGAGTTCTATTATTTCTGATATCTCATGTATTTGCATTAATTCATTATTGCAGGTTCATCACATCTGGTATCAGAGCACTTTCTTGGGCTTGTTGGATAGAATTTCTACCAATTTTTTTTTTTTTGCATCTGTTGCAAGTTTGGATCTGGGGATAACCCCTATCCGCTTAACTGTGGGAAGTAATTGGGAATAAGCCCTAAAACTCATTGTGAGGAGTACCATAGGAACCCCAAAGTAGCTGGCCCATTGAGAGGACCTGCCAGTGAAAAGGGCAACGAACCCTACTTGATTGACTAGTTCCCACCTGTGAGGTAAACCAAGAGCTGTCGTTTGTGGCAAAGCGGCTATCAGTTTTACCTGAGCCATGGAGTGAGGGGTACTTCCCCAATACGCAAGCCATAAGATAGCATTGGTGGCCGAGTGAATCCCGTGAACCGATAGGAAGCCGCACATACCTAGGGTCCATATTTATTTTCAGCTGAACTGTTGCCGATCACTTCCGCTCCAGATCTAGCCATTTCAGATCTATTCTGAAAGTCATTCCAGATCCAGTCACCGTTTCAGAGCCAGCCGTTTTCGATCCCTTCCGTGCCGCTGTTATCGATCCACTTCTAAAAAAGAAAAAGAAAAAGAAAATTCTGTTTTTCGGCCATATCTCCCTTGTTTCAACTCTGTTTTCCCCAAAACTTCACTGACATCCCTGCAATCCCATTCTGCATATTTCATTCATGAAGACCCTATCCCAAATTCCACTTCCCAAGACTAGAAATCCCACATTTGTCTATTTTTAGGGTTTTCAATAACTCCTTCAATTTTCACCCAAACGTCTTCAAATTTTGCCACCATGTTCCTTTCCTAATTTTGCTTCTTTGTCCCTCTCTACCAAATTTTCTCATTCTTTCACCCCGCTTCTGAAATCCCCATTTTTTGTTTCTGTGTCCATCAAAAAGTGTTCAAAACCTAGTCAAACCCCAATTACCCATCCGAGTTTTTCCCAAATCCAAATCTTCCTTTACTAAATAAGCTTTTGTTTGTGTTTTTCTATCAATTTCCAAAAAAAAAACTCTTGGTTGTGGTTGTCACCCGCGCAGGAGAAAAAACTATGGAGGAAGCACTTGCAGCCATCCAAACCAAACTCCAAGATCTAGATGAAAAATTTCTCAGCCTCCATCTTCAGCATTCAGCCATGAACAATAACCAACAACCAGAGTCTTTTGCAGCCACCAGGTTCTTTTCTTCCAGCAATTTTCGCAGGCCGAAGCTTGATTTTCCTCGCTTCAATGGTACTGATCCGACTGGATGGATATACCAAGCAGAACAATATTCTAGTCTGCATAATACTTTTGATGTCCAGAAAGTTCCACTTGCATCCTTTCATTTGGAACAAGAAACCCTTCAATGGTACCGTTGGTACATCAAAGCTCATCCCGAGGCAAACTGGACAGATTTTTGCCAACTCCTTTTGCCACAATTTTGTCCTAGTGCTTTTGATGACTTCACAGGAGCACTCACTAAACTTCACCAAATTGGCATAGTGAGAGAGTATCAGACAAAATTTGAGAAACTGGCCAATCACACAGAATGATTGTCTGATGAATTCTATAGGAGTTGTTTTATCAGTGGTCTCAAGGATGAAATCCGCTCAGAGGTCAAAATGTTATGTCCCAACACAATGATGAAAGTTTTAGGGTTGGATAAGTTGGCAGAGGACAAGATCGCATCTCAACAACGCTCCAAACCCACCTTTGTTCCCTTCAGAAATATGGGTTCCTAACGACCTCCCGTCACGCCTGCTCCTCAACCAACTCCTATCAAGCATTTGTCTGAAACAGAGATGCAGGCACGCCGAGAAAAATGGCTTTGTTATAATTGTGATGAGAAATTCACTCGGGGACATAGATGTGTTCAACAAAAGCTCTATCTCTTGGATGTGGATTCTCCGCCTGCCTCAGAACTTGATGAAGAAGCTCCAGATACAGTAGATGATCAGGTCGACATTCAACACCCGCCTGTTGACACCCCATCTCAGGACGACCCACCCGAGATCTCTCTTGATGCTGTAACCGACGTCACCACCCCACAAACAATGCGAGTCAGGGGATACTTCAAGAAGCTCCCTCTTACCATACTCATTGATTCTAGTAGCACTCATAACTTCATTGACCCTCGGATTGCCAAACAGGCTGATTGTTTTGTCCATCCTTGCTCCAACTTTGAATTCATTGTTGCCAATGGGGGCACCTTACCTTGCAAGGGGAAGTGTCACAATGTGCGTATCTCTATGGAAGATTATAACCTGCGTTCTGACATGTTTACCTTGTCCTTAGGTGGATGTGATGTGGTTTTGGGCGTTCAATGGTTACGCACACTTGGCCCCATCTTATGGGATTTTGCAGAACTTTGGATGCAATTTTCAGTCAATGGGGCACAACACAAATTAATGGGCTTACAACCAGGGTCTCTCTGCATCATTAGTTCACATCGCTTGGAAAAAATCCTTAAGAATAATTCACATGGTGTCATCACTCAGCTCCATTCCATTCAGATGCACCCATCAACGGTCTCCACTACTTCCTTGGATAGATATGCAGGTGTCTTTGTTGAACCAATGAGCTTGTCACCTTCAAGAGACCTTTCCGGTCAGAATTTAGTTGCATCTATCTCTCAGTAGGAATTGATGGCTATTTTGCCTGCAGTACAGAAGTGGCAGCCATACCTATTAGGGAATTATTTTTGCATCAAGACTGATCTCCAGAGTCTGGCAAATTTTCTGGAACAATGGGTCTCCTCCCCAACACACCTAAAATGGGTTATCCAACTCATGGGTTATCCCTATGCGATCACTTACAATAAGGGTAAGGACAATATGGTGGTAGATGCCCCTTCTCGCACAATTGATGACCTAGTTTCTCTTACAGCTCTTTCTCTGCTTGTTCCAAATTGGTTGCAATATGTTCAACAGGGCTATCTCTTCTATGAACTCCATGCTTCTTCATCAGCAGGGCACTCTGGGTTCTTCAAAAGGTATGACCAGGAACAATGTAACTTCTTTTGGCAGGGACTGAAAATGACAATTCAACAGATGGTGGCTGACTTTGATACTTTCCAGGTCAACAAGGGTGAAATGACACTCCTTTCTGGATTGCTCAAACCCTTGCCGATCCCTACACAGCTTTGGCCAACTATTTCTATGGATTTCCTAGCAGCGCTCTGGTGGTACAATACCACATCTCAAGGGACACCATATGAAGCAGTCTATGGACATACACCACCAGTTCTTCTTCCATACACCCTTAGCAGCTCCCCAGTTCAGGAAATTGACTTGGTTCTTCGAAACTGCGATCAGATTCTTCTCATTCTACCGGACAATCTTCACATGGCTATAATTTTCCTGAAACAACAAGCCGATCAACATCGTTCTGAGCACATTTTCCACGCAACTGATATGGTTCTTCTTCGTCTACATCCTTCCAAGCAATCCTCCCTGACACTCCAAAGGCGTCAGTGGCCCGAAATGCAACCTGAGGATGCTACCGGGGAACCACTCCTTCAGATTCTGCAACAATTTCTCCAACCAAAGCTTTGAGGACAAAGCTTTTTATAAAGGAGAGGGGATGTTAGGAACCCATGTCAACCCTTCTCTTTACTATGTTAGTATATTGTTGTTGGACGCATATGCTTTGTAAGTCGTCCCGTAGTATTTGTTGATCCATAGTTTATATTAGCCCATAGTATTGACCCATAGTATTGGACGCATATGCTTTGTAAGTCATCCCATAGTATGATATGTCCCATGGTTTTGACTCATAGTATTGGGCATAGACTTAGTATATAAGTGTGTGTTGAGGTCATTGAAGGCACCGTGAATTTAATTGTATTGATCTTGCTCAAAGGAGGTTGCCCCCTCGAAGTGGCACGTGATCAATATAAAAGTGATTCTGAGTTCTATTATTTCTTATATATCATGTATTTGCATCAATTCATTATTGTAGTTTCATCACATAGAACCCATGATCTGCATTATGTGCAACATTGTTTTCGAATTTCCTATGATCAATTGAAGGAGAGAGATATATAGATGGATCAGCATTGGATATGGACGGATGGTTCTGCGGTTCAGTTCAAAAATGCCTGAGTATTCCAATGGATGAGTATTTTGCATAAGACTTATAATGTGCTGCATATTTGGAACTATTTTGAGACCGGGCACGGAAAAGGAGAGAAAGATGGGGCTGGTGCATGCATAAAGACCTCACTACGAAGGGAAGATATGAGATTTGACAGGGAACCTCATATCCTATATGCAGAATCCATAGTTCAATGGTGCTCTGCAACAATGTCATACCGAGCAAGAGATCAACAAACATCATCAGTGGCAGGACATGTGGTAAGAAATTTTTGGCGAGTGGTTGACATAGACTGATCGCGTTCCTATAGTTGCAGCATAGTACAAGGAACACATGGATTTCATTCAGTTCGAAGCTCAAATAACCCCTTATTTGAAATATGGACGCGAAATCTTGCATGCTTTTGCAGTAGTGGCGAATGGGATGAATGCGAATGCATGTACTAGGTTGATGAATGGGATCGTGTGTCACTTGCAATAGACCAACGTGCAGTTGTTGAAAAAAACCAGTTAGAGGAGGGTCAGTCAACGATTTCAATAGACTACAACCATATCTTAGATCTTGTACAACAGGACACATATACGCCGTTGTTTCCCTAAAAGACAATGAATGGGGCACAGATTATTGGTTGGAATGGTGCATCCAAGGTAAGCAAACCCTCTACACATCATTAATAGACGATGAAGGGATTGAATTTCCTATTGGATCGATGGTGGTTAAGGGGGAATATCTTACACTAGATGGGAAGTCAAGAAAGACTAGTGGGCATGTATTCATGGATTACAAACCAGGTTCAGTGGTGTATCACTTCACAAACTTGATCGTTGGCACAAACATCCATCTTCAGACAATGTCAAGCAAGATCTCAACCAAGGTACGCTACTACCTTCCTCATTCAGATCAGGAGAGATTGATGGAGACAATTAGCAACAGAGAGGATCCAAATGGATTTATTGAATGAGGCTAGTCAACTTTACATAAGATAAATAATTGCATCAAAGAATGTTATGTTCTACATCGAGGTATGTGTATTTTTACGTTATTTTGTTGGTACATGCATTTTTTTGTTGATACATACATACATACATGTCTTTGTCATACATACATGCATACATACATACAGATACATACATACATAGAGATACATAGAGATACATACATACATACATAGAGATACATCTATCTACCATTTCATCCTTTGTCATTAATGTTTAGAAACCTAATCTATCACTAGAAATCCTAGAAAGCTAAACTAACCCTAGAAACACAATTTTAACACTAGAAAACTAAGCTAGAATACTATAAACCTAATCTAGTCCTATAAACCTAAACTAGCCCTATAAACACTAATCTAACCAAAACTAGCCCTACCACTTCTCTCATTTGGTATGAGAGAAGTTGCTTTAGACCTACCTCACTCATGTCAATGCCTGAGTTTTCAGAGGCTGACCTCCCACCCCACATGTCCTCTTCAACATTTTTTCTTCTCTTGGTTTTGTGCCCACCCAAACTTTTTTCATGTTTTCGGTACCTTGAGGTATATCCCCAACCCAAAAAACTCTTTTATTATGATGATTATGTTGGTTATTGGCTTCACCCAACAAAATTATATTCAACAATACACATATTCATAGATTTGGTTCCCCATGCTCAATGCTCACCCAAATCTAGCTAGATTTTGGGTTTTTTCCCTTATCCAAGCATCGTGTCATCAACCTAGGGTTTCCACTAATATATTCTAACTAGATACTAGAATATCCTTGACCAAATTTGATGGAAAAATGCATAGAGATCTTCTAGACTCTTAGATATGTATCCTAGCAATTTATTTTAAAACATGCTCATTTATGGTTGGAGATTGATGCTTGATTCCTATAGATAACCACTTAGAGGGACTTGGCATCATCATCATCAACATCATCATCACCATCACCATCATCATCAACGTCTTCAGCATTATCGCCATCTTCATCATCATTGTCATCTCTGGGTTCCTCATCAACATCAACATCAACATCATCATCATCAGCATCAGCATCATCATCTTCATCACCATCACAATCATCATCAACGTCTTCATCATCATCACCATCTTCATCATCATTGTCATCTCTAGGTTCCTCATCAACATCTCCATCATCACATCTTCTTCGTCATCATCATCATCATCTTCATCACCATCACCATCATCATCAATGTCTTCATCATCACCACCATCTTCATCATCATCACCATCTTCATCACCATTGTCATCTCTAGGATCCTCATCAACATCTCCATCATCATCATCTTCTTCGTCATCATCATCATCATTATCATCATCTTCATCACCATGACCATCATCATCAACGTCTTCATCGTCATCACCATCTTCATCATCATTGTCATCTCTAGGATCCTCATCAACATTTCCATCATTATCATCTTCTTCATCATCATCATCACCATCATCATCACCATCACCATCACCATCATCATCAACGCCTTCATCATCATCACCATCATCATCATAATGAACATCTTCATCATCATTTTCATCTCTAGTTTCCTCATCAACATCTCCATCATCACATATTCTTCGTCATCATCATCATCATCATCATCTTCATGACCATGACCATCATCATCAAAGTCTTCATCATCACCATCATATTCATCATCATCATTAACTCTAACTCTAACCCTAATTCAATTTCCTTCTATAACTGTAATGCTAACCCTCACCCAAACCCTAGCACTAAACCATCTTCTTCACCATCACCTTCACCATCACCATCACCATCACCATCAACGTCTTCATCATCATCACCATCATCATCATCATCAACATCTTCATCATCATTGTCATCTCTAGGTTCCTCATCAACATCTCCATCATGATTGTCATCTCTAGGTTCCTCATCAACATCTCCATCATCACATCTTCTTCGTCATCATCATCATCATCATCATCATCACCATATTGAGCAAAACCCTAGTTTCCAAAATGGACATACATGGTAACACCTAGGCCACGACACTAGAGGATAGGGGCACCCGTAGCACTATCCCGATGTCCTGAATCCAATAGAGTCGACGGTTTGTCGATCTGAGCGTCGATCGTCATTCTATGGCTCGTTCCGTCTCGCATACAAAAGGCCTTCAAGGACACCTACTGGATACCTACCGGGGGAATAGAATTCCAACCGTGCAGCAAAACCGGGTTCCGGGGAGCCCTACAAGTGTGTATAGGGAGGTTCCAGCTGGGAACGCTAGCCATACCTTCTCGGTCAACGATTTTGCAAATTTGACCCCAATGTGCAAAAATTGCACACTCCTGTACTGAGTAAAACCCTAGTTTCCAAAATGGATGTACAATATGACACCTGGGCCATGGGTCTATAGGACAGGGGCACCCCTAGCACTATCCTGGTGTCCTGAATCCAACGGATTTGACGGTTTGTCGATCCGAGCCACGGTCGTCATTCTATGGCTCGTTCCGTCTCACATCCAAAAGGCCTTCAAGGACACCTGCTGGATACCTGTCGGGGGCATAAAATTCCAACTGTGCAACAAAACCAGGTTTCGGGGAGTCCTACAAGTGTGTCTAGGGAGGTTTCAGCTGGGAATGCTAGCCATACCTGCCTGGTCGATGATTTTGCAAATTTGACCCCAATGTGTAAAAATTGCACACTCCCGTAGTGAGAAAAACCCTAGTTTCTAAAATGGACATATAAGATGACACCTGGGCCATGAGACCGAAGGAGAGGGGCACCCCTAGCACTATCCCGATGTCCTGAACCCAACAGAGTTGACGGTTTGTCGATCCGAGCCACGGTCGTCATTCTATGGCTCATTCTGTCTCGCATCCAAAAGGCCTTTAGGAACACCTGTAGGATACCTACCGGGGGCATAGAATTCCAACCGTGCAACAAAACCGAGTTCTAGGGAGTCCTCCAAGTGTGTCTAGTAAGGTTCCATCTTGGAACGCTAGACATACCTGCCCGGTCAACGATTTTGCAAATTTGACCCCAATGTGTAAAAATTGCACAATTCCGTACTGAGCAAAAACCTAGTTTCCAAAATGGACGTACAAGATGACACCTGGGCCACAAGACCTGAGGAGAGGGGCACCCCTAGCACTATCCCAATGTCTTGAATCCAATGGAGTCGACGGTTTTTCGATCCGAGCCATAGTCATCATTCTATGGCTCGTTCCATCTCGCATCCAAAAGGCCTTCAGGGACACCTGCAGGATACCTGCCGGGGGCATAGAATTCCAACCGTGCAATGAAATCGAGTTTAGGGGAGTCCTGCAAGTGTGTCTAGGAAGGTTCCAACTGGGAATGTAGCCGTTCCAGCTGGGAATGCTAGCCATACCTGCCCGGTCGACGATTTTGCAAATTTGACCCCAATGTGAAGGCCATGCCAAATTTGCTCAAGGGGGGCATTTCTCGTCCAGAGACCCCCAGGCATGCATGGCCACCATGGATAGGTCCACAATGGCCACATGGACTTGTGGGAGCTGACGGAATCCAAGTCCACTCATCGGTTTGGGCTCCGAGGCCTTAGAGCAAATCCCTAAAGTGTCCCTGAAAGGCCCCTGGGTGCCCGACTAGAATTCCCATAGCATCCAAACCGTGGCTCTGTTCGTGAATCCGTCGATTCTGGTGGGTCCGGGACGCCAGGTTTTAGCTAGGGCCCCCCCACAGCGTGCCTCGAAGACCCATAAACGGTGCCAATGGGCCATCTCCGGAGCTAGGGTTTTGCTCAGTGAGGGCCATTCCAAATTCGCTCAAGGGGGCCATTTTGCGTCTAGAGGCCTCTGGGCGTGTGTGGCCACTGTGGATAGGTCTACAATGGCCACGTGTACCTATCCACGGTGGCCACGCATGCCTGGGGGCCTCCAGACGAAAAATGCCCCCCTTGAGGGAATTTGGAATGGCCCTCACTGAGCAAAACCCTAGCTTCAGAGATGCCCCATTGGCACAGCTTCTGGGTCTTCAAGGCATGCTGTGGGGGGTCCCTTAGTGGAAAATCGGCGTCCCGGACCCACCAGAATCGACGTATTCACGAATGGAGCCACGGTTTGGCTGCTACTGGCATTTAAGTCGGGCACCCCCGGGGCCATTCAGGGACACTTTGGGGATTTGCTCCGGGGCCATGGAACCCAAACCAGCGAGCGAACTTGGATTATGTTGGCTCCCATAGGTCCACATGGCCATTGTGGACCTATCCATGGTGGCCACGCACGCCCTGGGGCCTCCGGACGAGAAATGCCCCCCTTGAGCGAATTTGGAATGGTCCTCACTAAGCAAAACCCTAGCTCCGGAGATGGCCCATTGGCACCGCTTCAGGGTCTTCGAGGCACATTGTGGGGGGGGGGGGATAGCTGAAACCCAGCATCCCGGACCTGCCATAATTGATGGATTCGTGAACGAAGCCACGGTTTGGATGCTACGAGCATTCTAGTCGAGCACCTCGGGGCCATTCAGGGACACTTTGGGGATTTGCTCCGGGGCCACGGAACCCAAACCGTCCAGTGGACTTGAATTTCGCCAGCTTCCATAGGTCCACGTGGCCATTATGGACCTGTCCACGGTGGCCATGCATGCCCGGGGGCCTCCGGACGAGAAATGCCCCCCTTGAGCGAATTTGGAATGGCCCTCAAAAAGAAACACCCTAGCTCCGGAGATGGCCCATTGGCACCGCTTCTGGGTCTTCGTGGCACACTTTGGGGGGTCCCCTAACTGAAGCCCAGCATCCTGGACCCACCAGAATTGATGGATTCACAAACAGAGCCATGGTTTGGATGCTACGAGCATTTTAGTCGGGCACCCCGGGGCCATTTAGGGAGACTTTGGGGATTTGCTTCGGGGCCACGGAACCTAAACTGGCGAGTGGACTTGGATTCCATCAGCTCCCACAAGTCCACATGGCCATTGTGGACCTGTCCACAGTGGCCATGCACACCCGAGGGCCTCTGGACGAGAAATGCCCCCCTTGAGCGAATTTGGAATGGCCCTCATTGAGCAAAACCCTCGCTCCGGAGATGGACCATTGATACTGCTTTCGAGTCTTCAAGATACGTTGTGGGGGGGGGCCTAGCTGAAACCCAGTGTCCCGAACGCACTGAAATCGACGGATTCACGGACGGAGCCACAGTTTGGATGCTACGAGCATTCTAGTCGAGCACCCCCGGGCCATTAAGGGACACTTTGGGGATTTGCTCCGGGGACATGGAACCCAAACTGATGAGTGGACTTGGATTCCATCGGCTCCCACAGGTCTATGTGGCCATTGGGGGCCTATCCACGGTGGCCATACACACCCGGGGGCCTCCAGATGAGAAATGGCCCCCTTGAGCGAATTTGGAATGGCCCTCACTGAGAAAAACCCTAGCTCTGGATATGGCCCATTAGCGTCGCTTCCAGGTCTTCGAGGCATGCTATGGGGGGACCTCTAGCTGAAAACCGGTGTCCCGGACCCACCGAAATCAATGGATTCAATAAAAGAACCACGGTTTGGATAGTACAAGCATTCTAGTCGGGCATCCCGGGGCCATTCAGGGACACTTTGGGGATTTTCTCTGGGGCCACGGAACCCAAATCGACGAGTGGACTTGGATTCCGTCGACTCCCACAAGTCCACATGGCCATTTTGGATCTGTCCTTGGTGGCCATGCATGCCTGGGGGCCACCAGATGAGAAATGGCCCCCTTGAGAGAATTTGGAATGGCCCTCACTGAGCAAAACCCTAGCTTTGGAGATGGCCCATTGGCACCGCTTCTAGGTCTTCGAGGCATGCTGTGGGGGGTCCCCTAGCTGAAAATCGACGTGTTGGACCCACCGGACTCGATAGATTCGCAAACGGAGCCACAGTTTGGCAACTAAGGGCATTCTAGTCGGGCACCTCGGGGCCATTCAGGGACACTTTGGGGATTTGCTCCGGGGCCACGGAACCCAAATCGGCAAGTGGACTTGGATTTCGTCGGCTCCCACAGATCCACTTGGCCATTGTAGACCTGTCCACGGTGGCTACGCATGCCCGGGGGCCTCTGGATGATGATGACGATGGAGATTTTGATGAGGATGAAGATGGTGATGGTGATGATGAAGAACATGGTTTAGTGCTGGGGTTTGGGTGAGGGTTAGGGTTAGAGTTAGAGTTAATAATGATGATGAAGATGGTGATGATGATGAAGACGTTGATGATGATGGTGATGGCGATGAAGATGATGATGATGATGATGAAGAATATGTGGTGATGGAGATGTTGATGAGGATCCTAGAGATGACAATGATGATGAAGATGGTGATGATGATGAAGAAGTTGATGATGATGGTGATGGTGATGGTGATGGTGATGGTGAAGAAGATGGTTTAGTTCTAGGGTTTGGGTGAGGGTTAGGGTTGGAGTTATAGAAGGAAATTGAATTAGGGTTAGAGTTAGAGTTAATGATGATGATGAAGATGGTGATGATGATGAAGATGTTGATGATGATGGCAATGGCGATGAAGATGATGATGACGAAGAAGATGTGATGATGGAGATGTTGATGAGGAGCCTAGAGATGACAATGATGATGAAGATGGTGATGATGATGAAGATGTTGATGATTATGGTGATGGTGATCGTGATGATGAAGAAGATGGTTTAGTGCCAGGGTTTGGGTGAGGGTTAGGGTTAGAGTTATAGAAACAAATTGAGTTAGGGTTAGAGTGAGAGTTAATGATGATGATGAAGATGGTGATGATGATGAAGACGTTGATGATGATGGTGATGGTGATGAAGATGATGATGATGATGACGACGAAGAAGATGTGATGATGGAGATGTTGAGGAGGAGCATAGAGATGACAATGATGAAGAAGATGGTGATGATGATGAAGATGGTGATGATGATGAAGACGTTAATGATGATGGTGGTGGTGATGGTGATGGTGATGGTGATGATGAAGAAGATGGTTTAGTGCTAGGGTTTGGGTGAGGGTTAGGGTTAGAGTTATAGAAGGAAATTGAATTAGGGTTAGAGTTAGAGTTAATGATGATGATGAAGATGGTGATGATGATGAATATGGTGATGATGATGAATATGGTGATGATGATGAAGACGTTGATGATGACGGTGATGGCGATGAAGATGATGATGATGATGACAAAGAAGATGTGATGATGGAGATATTGATGAGGAACCTAGAGATGACAATGATGATGAAGATCTTGATGATGATGATGATGGTGATGATGATGAAGACGTTGATGGTGATGGTGATGGTGATGGTGAAGAAGATGGTTTAGTGCTAGGGTTTGGGTGAGGGTTAGGGTTAGATTTATAGAAGGAAATTGAATTCGGTCATTTCTCTAATGTACATTTTATATTAATGGTATGGCTTGGTCTAAGGTGGTGCTCTCAAATAGCTATTTAATTATGAAATATTTAACAAGACATGAATTAAATTTAAGATAAGTGTATTGTTGAATATAGTGAGCAATGAGCATGGGGAACCAAGTCTATGAATATGTGTATTGTTAAATATAAATTTGTTGGGTGAATCCAATAATCAACATAATATAAGAGTTTTTTGGGTTGGGGATATACCTCAAGGTACCCAAAGCATGAAAAAAGTTTGGGTGGGCACAATACCAAGAGAAGAAAAAATGTTGAAGAGGACATGTGGGGTGGGAGGTCGGCCTCCAAAAACTCAAGCATTGACATGAGTGAGGTAGGTCTAAAGCAACTTCTCTCATACCAAATGAGAGAAGTTGTAGGTAGGTCTCTAGGTCTCTAAAGCAAATTCTCTCATACCAAATGAGGTAGGTCTAAAGCAACTTCTTTTGTGGAGTGGTGTTTCATTTTGAAGTTCCCTTGGTCATTGTGTTCTAGTTGCATTGTTGGTTTTGGCCATTTGTTCCCAATGTTAGGAGTTTTTTTTTTTTTTTTCTTTAACTTGTGTGTAGAGCTCTAGGCATTCATCTAAAATTTTCCCAATGTATCTATCCAAGTGTCATTATGTGTCATTATCCAAGATATATTTACATATTCATACACATAAGTGGAAAGTGAGAAAGGGGAGAATGTAACTTTAGAGCCATCAATAATTATCCTTTTATTAATCCCTAACAAATATTTATTTTTACAATGTATACCTCCAGTCAACTCTTTATCCTGGTTGACTAGTTGAATAAAGCTACTACAACAATGCCAATAGAGGATTTTCAACACAAGGGATGGGTCTCTAGACCTCGAGCATGGTGATTAAAAAATATAAAGGTTATTAGGACCTCAATGAATATTTGCATGCTCATGAGCCATGAACAAGTCCTTGAATCACCACACAACCTCTCTAGACGGGATACATGGCCTTTGTTTTGGATATGGATTCCATTTGGAGGTTTTGTGCACTAAGGATGGGCCTTTAGGTATTGACAATGATAAGGTGAGGACATATGAGGCCTCAAATTGAATATAAATGTTTTAAGGATATTATCCATCAAGATTCCCTCAACCCCCAGGCATGCCCTTTAAAATAATTTTTTTATCTTTGAGTGTGATATGGGTGCCAACATGAGATTTTGACTACTAAGGATGGATGTTGTCATATTGACCATGGTTGAGGTGATGACAATGAGGTTCATATGACTCCAATGAATCTTCCATGGATCATGGGGTAAAATGACGTCTTGAACCATTGAGTTGGCTATGTTCAATATGTGTCTTAACGTCAAAAAATACAAGATACTTAAACTACAAAGAGTGAGTATAAATATTACCAAAACATTGAAGACATTATCATTACTAAGGGTCTATGCCAACTTGTGCAAGTAGTAGTTCAACACATTAACCATGTTTTCATTAAAGGCACATACTAACACACAAAGAACGATCCATATGTAACTACATTAACAATTCTCTTTTATTGCTCAATCCAATTGCACCTATGCACACCCCTCATGTTTGAACTAATTCAAGTGATATGGTTAACCCTTCCATCCAAGCACACATATTAACTTCTCATATAATATGTGATGCAGTGCTTGTTAGAATTGACTATTATAACCATTACAAAGTTAAGTATGGAAGAAGTCATCGTCTCCTATTTATTTTTTTGTAGCCCTAAAGTCACAACAATTTGTAATGTAAATATCACTCCTTAGTTTGCTTGGTTAGGTATGTTGTTGCTGAAAGAAAAAGACGCAAGACCCATTAAAATACAAGGGACTCATATTGAGGTCACTTGGTGTCTAGAAATAACATCTATATGTATGTGAAAACTTTTCCATGACATTGTTATTGAAGACAAAATCATGTATGCAAAAATGTAATCAAAGACAAAGTCATATAGACAAGTGCAGATCCATTTATTAATATGCAAAAATCATCCAATCATGTACATTTTTTGGAAAAATGGAACATCGTTCCCAATGTCTATATAATGGAAACTCGTGCCCTGTACAAAATATGGCAACTCGTGCCCTATACAAAATATGGCCCATGGTGCCCTATACAAAATATGGCAACTCGTGCCCAAAATGCCACATCGTCGCTAGTGTACATAGGAGGGTCTCTCAATCCTCCTGCCCACCTTCAGAGCTCCCAGGTGCATCTCCAAAATCGATCTTCCTCTTCTTCGTGCTAGAGGAAGATGGGTCCTTCGAGCGTCTTGGACCACGTCCCCCTAAGCCCTGAAATGACAACAATAATATGTCAACTTTTCCTGGCAATTATACAAGTATAAAACATAATTTAAAAATAAAAATAGTTTTCAAATCTTAGATAACTCACCGCATGTGAGACTGTAAGTTGTGAGGGGGTATCCATCCTCCGTGCTCCTAGTCTCTCGACAATGCCACCCTACAACATTTAGAACAATCAGATAAATGATGAAATTAGATGCATATAGTAATTTTCGTTAAAATTCAATGATATTTTCATAAACTAGTCAATCTCACCGTGAACACAATAGGCTGGTCTTCAGGGCTGGCAGATGGAGCAGTCGGCTGGACAACCTGCACCGTAGCTATGGTGGATGGTAAAGGGGAGGATGTAGCCACATCGACGGTGGTTACACCACTGGGGGGAACAGTGGAATAAAGGGGGTGGCAGAAGGAGGCATGGTGTTAGGAACCCATGTCAACCCTTCTCTTTACTTTGTTAGTATATTGTTGTTGGACGCATATGCTTTGTAAGTCGCCCCATAGTATTTGTTGATCCATAGTTTATATTAGCCCATGGTATTGAGCCATAGTATTGGATGCATATGCTTTGTAAGTCGTCCCGTAGTATTCTATGTCCCATGGTTTTGACTCATATTATTGGGCATAGACTTAGTATATAAATGTGTGTTGAGGTCATTGAAGGACCGTGAAGTTAATTGTATTGAGCTTTCTCAAAGGAGGTTGCCCCCTCGAAGTGGCCCGTGATCAATATAAAAGTGATTCTGAGTTCTATTATTTCTGATATCTCGTGTATTTGCAGTAATTAATTATTGCAGGTTCATCACACATGGACTGGGGTGGGCGAAGTGGAGGTGCACATCTAGGGCTATAAACCCCAACTAGCTGTAGTATGAATCGAGGCACCCTGGAAGGGGAAGCGAGTGTGGTGGGTAAATGTGGGGCGGGCGAGGTCTATGTTGCGGTGGAGGGGTGGGTGACTATGGATGGGTGGCGTGTCGTGGTCGGATGGGGGAGGGTGGGAACATGGGAAACTGATATGGAGGTGGAGCTGGATATGACACATAAGGGGGAGATGGATGAAACTGTGGTGCTATATAGGAGGGGGGCTGGATGGAAGGGGGTGGGGCTGGATGCATGGAATGGGGCATGTATTCCAGGGGATACAACTGGAATTAAGGTGGCCGAAAGGCTGGGGAGGGAGGAATAACGGCACTGCCAGGCCGAGGTGCTCGCACCTGCATACACATTTATAACCTTATAGTTTAATATAGAAAAATATAAATATACACGGACAAGTCATCATATTTGAAATTAAATTTATGCTTTAATACACACGATACTTGCGCATGTGGAGATCTTTTGATCCCTAGTGGCGATGGCTGGTTGCTGGAGCCTGCGGACACCTGTGCGAAGACTACAATTTTTAGATTGAATTTATAAAAACAATATTAACAATATTAAACACAATGAAAATGAGAATGACAACAATGGTACTTAAAAAACATGACTGCAATTAATTTATATTCAAGTTAGATGATAGTGGTTTGATGGGATTTGGATATTATATAATGTTTTTATTGTATTGGTGTAGCCCATTTGTTCAAGACTTGGTAAAGAACATGGTTGTGGGGATCGTGTCCTTTGACCCACATTGGATTGAGCCCATGATAATTTGGCAAAGAAGGTTGAAAATTTATGCTTGAAGTGTTTGATGGCCAAAGTTTTCATTGATGACAACACGTTAAGGACAAAGGGGGAAGTGATGACATGGCACAGACTTGACTGGACAAATGGTAAACATGACAAGCTTTGATGACTTGACAAGTTGCAAGCAAGCATGACAAGTGTAGAAGACTTGACAAAGTGGAGACATGGAAAATGATTGATGACAAGGACTTGATAATGACATTGATGACAATACATTAATGACAAATACATGGAAGAATTAAGAACATGGAGCATACACATTATGGCAAGCACAATGGAGATGGTGACATGGCTTGAGGGATGGAAAAGGTGACAAGTATGACAAACATGGAAAGCATCAAACATGGCAAGCATGACAAATGTTTATGACAAGCATGGAAGAAGTACATGGCAAGCTAAGGACAAGACAAAGACAAGTGACAAGCAAGCAAGCTTGATGGTTTGTCAAGCATGGTGTTTGATGACATGGAACATGACAAGGAAGACATGCTTGGTGACAAGAAGGATTGATAACTTGGTGACATGGAGGACGATGAATTGGCAAACGTAAGATTAGAAAACAAAGACAAAATGATGAGGTGGACAAGGAAGATGAACGGGCATTTGGAAGGCCCCTTGTGGGCATTTAAAAGCACCATTGCAGGCATAATCAAAAGGACTCTGTGGGCATTCTTTGAAGCACCCACTACAGACATTTGTGGTGTATTGCGGGCGTATTGATAAGGGCCTGCAGGAATTTACATGAGACCATTGCATGCATAATCCAAGAGCAATACATGCATGTGTTGATGGCCCTTGCGGGCATCAAAGTGGAGCCCACCGCGGGCATTTTTAAGAGTGCATTGCGGGCATCTTAAGGGCATATGTGTGTATCACATTTAATATTCTGAAAGGATAGAAGGTGACATGGCATGAAATTAAAATTAAATAAAGTCACATGTTATAGAAGGTGACATGGCATGGTCATAATTAAATAAATCATATTTGATTTATTTAATCATCTTAATGATAAAAGTATAAATAGAAGACAAGTTTCATAGAAGACAAGAGTATAAATAGAAGACAAGTTTCATTTTTAAGGAAGCAATGTGTGAAGATTTTGGGAGATTGAGGAGAGCTTGATGAGTATGGTTGTCTATTATTTTCATTGATGACAACATTAATGGCAAATTTTAAGCTTGAAGAACATATGGAAACAAAGGTTGATTTGGTGGACAAAGTGATGGGCATTGGAGCCATTGGCACACCTATTGAGCCAAGAGTCAAATGACCCATACTGTGGTCATTTGAAGATGATTTGGACAAGGAGAGTACATGGAAAAGATAACTTGGATGACATGGTGACAAATGGAAAAGCATCAATAACACACATGGCATTGGTCAAGCACAGGAAGAGCAAGCAAGCATTGGATGGTAGTCTGAGGATGAAGGACACTACGGGCTCACCATTGGTCAAGTAAGAATGACATATTTTGAAAATTTCTCTCCCATTTCTATAATCATTAGAAATCTAGGATGCCTAAAGTGAACATGAACAAATGTTTATAGTTTTCTTAGGTTTTCATGTTTTATAAGGTTTCATTTTTGTTTGGTTGGATTATATGAATTTATAGCTCTCAAATAATTTAGACAATATGATAAACACTACTGTAAATACAATGATAATATGGTAATTACTCAATGCTAATTAATTTGTAATTACTGAACACAAATTACTGGTAACATGATCTAATTATTCAAAGTAAACAAGTTACCTGTGTGTATGGTGCCGCAATCTCCTCTGTTGCTGCCATGGCTCGATCGAGGTCAAAGGAACGATGTCCTCCCACCTGGAGGATGGAGACCGGGCCCTGAATAATTGTACATTAAAACAAATAAAGTCAACAATGTGTAATTCAAAGTTAAATATATTAAACAATACGATATCAAATAAAATACAACAAATACTTGAACATTAAATAAAATAATAGCAAACCTGATCCATGAAGCTCCTTGTGGCATGCTGCTGCGTACCATGGAAAGAATGACCACAATGAGAAAAACGATGTGCCGTTGTTCCAGTAGAACTAGAAGGCCCCGCCCGGATTCCACCTATACTCAACATGTCATGGCCACCACCCATAGACGGGGCAGCTATGTCTGTCTGATCGATGTCCTTCTGGCTCTGTGAAGACATAGCCACAAATGTGGTATGTCTAAGCAAATGATGTGTGGCACACCTAACTGAGTCATCAATCTCATCTAGGCTGCTACCAAACCCAGGTGGCTGAGGAGGGGGGTTTGGCTCTCTCCTGGGTGCAGGAGGTCCTCTAAGTGGGTTGCGGTGGGCCTGAGGTCGATCTTGGGCAGAGCCAAGACCGACACCCTGAAACTCATTGATGTCAAAATAGTTGACATGGTATCCTAGCTCAAACTCAACCCACAATTTCCGAAGGAAATACTATGGGACCTCCAAATTGTTGCACGGGGGCCTGTCAAACACCATGAACCATCTCTTTCTCTAGTTATCTCTCCATGGCTGGTAAATACACCAGTCCATGCAAACCCATTTCCTCCTCACATCTGGAGGCTGTCTTGTCGAGGGAACTATGAATTTGCTATACAACTGGGCTTTGGTGATGTTGAGGTCTTTTATCTGTTCTTTGGACATCCCAGTGGAGTAGTGTTCCCTCATTTGAGCCTTGTATTGGCTCAAATTTGTGATCTCGTTGTGTGCAATGTCGATGGATTCGATACTGTTTTGCAATGATGAAGCCAAGGAAACCCGACAGGTTTCCTTGGTGCTCTTCAATTCATCGCTCAATACCCTTAATTCATTTAAATCTTGGTGTAATTGGTCTTAAGGGTTTTCATTTGGTTTTCCATTCCAATGTTGTCTTCTGAAGGTTGGGTTTCATTGGTTTCATCTGATGGTTCAGGTGTGTTTGTCATCTTGTTAGGTGTAGATGGCCTGCAATGAAATTTTCTTGGTTTTTTAAGGGATTGTAATTTTTTTTTTAAATTAAAATTGAAATGGAAAACAAAAAAAATACCAAAAATAACAACAAATTCGTGCTTTGTTGAGCACCTACCTAGAGAAATCGTTGGCAAGGTGGTGTAGGGGCGATTTGATGGGGTTGAGGGGGCGTTGGGTGCTCCACGACACGTTCGCGAGGTGCCTTTGTGCTCTTGTGGGTATGTTGAAAATGACAACCCGTGAGCTCTGTTTTTTTTAATAAAAAAACAGGGACGCGCACGCGTCATTAACGCGCATGCACTAGTTTGTGCGTACACATTAATAATGCGTGCGCGCACCTTTTGTCCACATGGGCTCAACCACATGGACGTTCAGCATTGCCGAAGCCACGACGCATGCACGCATTTGGCAGCGTGTGCGTGTCGCTTTTTTTTTCCGCTCACGCACTGCTGTTGTGGAATTTTTGGGTACCAGCTTCGTACGGGTACCCATATGCAATTAATTGCACTAGAGTTTGTTGCAAATGTGGTTGCAATTGATTTTTTTCTATATTTTCATCTTATTTGTGTGAAAATCCTCACAGCAGATCTAAGAGATGATGTATAACTCACAAGAGAATAATGGATTAAGCAAGAGAATAGAAGAAGAGTGATACATGCAGTATAATGAGCAACAGAATAATATGGTACAGTAGAACTCAGATAGAAGCAATAATACTTCGGTCATACTATGTTATTAATCACAAATGGACATATAAATAATACAATGCATGAGGAATTCGAATGCCTAAGGTGGCAATTCGAATTAGCCTTCATGGAGTGATCAAAGGATCACTGGAGTGTCATCGGAGCACAACTAGGTGTCCTCATGATCATCGGAGCGCAACTGGAAGTCTTCATCATCATCAGTGGAGTCATCAATGCTCAAGTAACTGTCAACCATCAGTCAAACTAACTCTGGTAGGTGTAACTCAGTGTAACTAAGTGTAACTCAGTGTAACTAAGTGTAACTGAGTGTAACTCAATGTAACTAAGTGTAACTCAATGTAACTAAGAGTAACTGAATGTAACTGAGTGTAACTCAATGTAACTGAGTGTAACTGACTGTAACTGAATGTAACTGAGTGTAACTGAGTGTAACTCAATGTAACTGAGTGTAACTGAGTGTAACTGAACTGGTAGGTGAAGAAGGGCGAGTTGCTCCCTAAAATCAAGGAAGAAGGGCGCACTAAGCAACTGGAGGGCTAAAACTGAATAGTGAGAAGCTCCTGGGGGCTGGCTAACTGAGGGCTAGGTGCTGGACTGATGACTGGGATGCATGCAAAATGCATGCAAACCCTAGAATGCATGCAAACCCAAAAAGGTGCATGCATGACTGAAAATGTAAATGATCAAAATACTGGTGGGACTAGGATGGAGTATAGGAATATCCTAACACCCCCCCTTAATCCATCCTGGGCCCTGGTAACTAAGACCAAAGGTCACCCAATACAATGAATAATAACAATCAATAAACCAAGGAAGTGGGAAAATTTCATGGGAAACATACCCCCTCCTCAAAAAATAGACTGTAAGGCACACATAAAAAAAAAAAATGCTCCAAACTCAAGCATGTGTGATGCTTGGTCATATGTCTGGAGGTATCTTCTTCTTGGGAAGAAGTGGATCATGCTCAAAAGGCATGTGCTTGTACTTGCTCTTCAAATCGAATGTGATGAGAACAAATCCAACAGTATAAGAATGATCCTTGAACCTGTGATTCGAATCAGCTGAGGTAGGATCAAATTTTTGAATGTGCATATAGTCCTTTGTCTTCTCCTTCGAACCACCATGGGTGAGATTATGCCAAAAAGAACTATTACATGTTTGCTTGAAATCAAAATCAGATTTAAGACTTTCAAAACAGTTTCTTGAGATCTCCTTTGAACCAGCAAGGGTGAGATCAAAACTATCATATGATGCATGAGAAATTATCTCAAGCGGGTGGCAATGGCCATATTCTTCAATAACCTTCTGAAAGCATGTGCTAATGATCATATTGTAGTAAATAAGAGATGTTTGCTGAAGAGGAGCGAATGCATTACCTCCAATAGCTGATGTTACCTCCGAAATAATCATGTGATCATGATGCAAACCAACAAACTCTGGTGCAAGAGAGGATTTAGGACCTTCTGCAATATCTAGAGTGTGAGCTGGAACAGAAAGAGAAGAAAGTTTGAGCATGAGCGGAGAATCTGCAAGTTCTTTGTCAACAACTTCAATATGAGATGATACTGGTTCATGATCTGAGAGATCATCAAGGGGAGCGAATGCAACATGATCTGAGAGACCATCAGGAGGAGCGAATGCATCATGATCTGAGAGACCATCAAGTGGAGCGAATGCATCACCTTGCTTGCTTTTGAAGGGATTTGGACCAAAACCATCATTCTTTTTGCCGAATCTTTCATCTAGATGAGCCCATAACTCTTTTGGAGTTTCAATATCAATGATGGTCGGGTACAATATGTAATCAGTCATAGCAAGCATCATTCTTCCAATGTGCATGTCACCTTTATTCAACCATTTAATCTTCTTTGTAGAGGATTCGAACTCTCTTTCAAAATAACAATCAAAGAGATCATGGCTCTTTAAATATGCTATTATTTTTGGTTTCCATTCATCATAGTTGAATAGAGAAAGAGGAGGGATTTCTTCTAAATTCATTGAAGATGTAGAGGACCTGCAAAAACAATATAGAATCACTGCAACTGCTACTGCTGCAAAAATGCAGATTCTGCTACAACTGTTGCACTCGAAATCTTGGTAATAACCTGCAAAAAACTCTCAAGAATGGAGATAAACAATACTCTCAACATGCTCTGATACCATGTGAAAATCCTCACAGCAGATCTAAGAGATGATGTATAACTCACAAGAGAATAATGGATTAAGCAAGAGAATAGAAGAAGAGTGATACATGCAGTATAATGAGCAACAGAATAATATGGTACAGTAGAACTCAGATAGAAGCAATAATACTTCGGTCATACTATGTTATTAATCACAAATGGACATATAAATAATACAATGCATGAGGAATTCGAATGCCTAAGGTGGCAATTCGAATTAGCCTTCATGGAGTGATCAAAGGATCACTGGAGTGTCATCGGAGCACAACTAGGTGTCCTCATGATCATCGGAGCGCAACTGGAAGTCTTCATCATCATCAGTGGAGTCATCAATGCTCAAGTAACTGTCAACCATCAGTCAAACTAACTCTGGTAGGTGTAACTCAGTGTAACTAAGTGTAACTCAGTGTAACTAAGTGTAACTGAGTGTAACTCAATGTAACTAAGTGTAACTCAATGTAACTAAGAGTAACTGAATGTAACTGAGTGTAACTCAATGTAACTGAGTGTAACTGACTGTAACTGACTGTAACTGAATGTAACTGAGTGTAACTGAGTGTAACTCAATGTAACTGAGTGTAACTGAGTGTAACTGACTGTAACTGAGTGTAACTGAACTGGTAGGTGAAGAAGGGCGAGTTGCTCCCTAAAATCAAGGAAGAATGGCGCACTAAGCAACTGGAGGGCTAAAACTGAATAGTGAGAAGCTCCTGGGGGCTGGCTAACTGAGGGCTAGGTGCTGGACTGATGACTGGGATGCATGCAAAATGCATGCAAACCCTAGAATGCATGCAAACCCAAAAAGGTGCATGCATGACTGAAAATGTAAATGATCAAAATACTGGTGGGACTAGGATGGAGTATAGGAATATCCTAACAATTTGTTACTATATATTACACTTTCATCTACATGGAAGATGAGTAACATGCAAAGGATGTAATTTGAAGGCTTGATGATTCAAAATTTGGCAAGAAAAGGTGTTGGGTAAGTGTGGAGTGGAAAAAGGTTTTTTCAAGGCTTTACTAGATTACGTTTTCAAATATATTCATTTGATTTGTTTTTTTTCTTTGAACACAGAAGGTAGGAGTCATAGAGGAGTTTTTGCATCAAAATGTTTGCAAAGAGATAATAAGTTATAAAGATAACATCATACTCATGTAGAGCTAAATTTTTGAAAAAAAAATGTTTGATGATATCTAAATTTTTCGGAAAAAACATCATTCAGGTAAGAATGTAAGGGTATATATATGTATGAGAGGGAGAATGATAAATAATTTTGAAATAGAAAATTTGTAATAAAATATATAATATATTATTTTCTTAGTTGTGATTAATTGAATATATATGAAAAATGACAAGAAAATTGCACGGTTTAATAAAAGGGAATGTATTATCTAAACAATTTAAATTGCAACAAAGCTCGTTATTGTAAAGAGGATTTGCAACAAAGCTCAGGAAGAATCAGCTCGTGGATGAGAAGCTCCTTTTTATATACTAAATAGTTGTTTTTCTTGTTACTTCCTTTTTCTTTGAATCGATATTTATAGAACGAAGTAGTATTGTTCTCTTTTTATTTACTAAGTAGTTGGTCCTTAGTTTTGTATTTTGGTATCATATAACTGGTGCTTAATGATATTTCCAGTTTTAAACAGTTTACTGTATTTGAACGATTGGAGGAAGGTACTTAGCTTCAGAATTCTGGATTCTGTTTCATTGATGCTTTATTCCAGTATGAATGTAATGTCTATAGAATCTGAGATTTAGTTTTTTACTTAGATGTATTTTTTGAGTATCCAGTATGAATGTAATGTCTATTAAACCCGAGATTTAAAATGTATAAGAATAGTTTGTGTTGATTTATTTTTCAAAATTAAAATGGCCTTTGTTTTGAGAATGTATTATGCAATTCTTATTAAATAAAAAAGGTGGAGAAGAGTATTTAAATAGAAATATTAAAATATCTCTAACTTTATTTTAATTCATATTAATGTAAGATTTATCAATTATTTGGTCATGATAGATTTAGAGGTGAAATATTATTTTCCATTTAATTATTTAATATATATATATATATATATATATAATTTATCATAAATGGAAAGAGAAATAAAACGTATATAAATTCATTTTAAATTAAAATCCATTATATATTTAGTTTATTTTGTATTTTATAAATTTAAAATCAAAATAAATTTAAAATTGTAAAATATTATTTTTCACTTAATTTTTATAAAACCAGATTTAGCATCAAAAGTGCGTATTCTAAAAATGTGCAATGGTTTATGGAGACCAAGTGTTACAATTAGTCTTCATGGTAATTATGGCAAAGCATGTGTGGCATCTCCTATTGGTCTTATGACAAAAAATACTTATAAATAAATTATACAAAATCATATTTTGATTAACAAAGATTTATAAAATTAAGTTGATAAATATAAATATAAATATGTGTGCATGTACTTGAATTGGTTATATATATATATATAAACTATCATAGTATTAGGAATAGCTACCTAAAAATAATATTGCAATTAATTTATGGTTTTGATAATTAAAAAACCTTTCTTTAAATTATTTAAGTTATATGCACTACATTGTCTATTGGTTGTAGTTTGGGTGGTTGGTAAGAATGATTGTTTCCTTTCCCACCCAAGTTCAATTCTTTAAATAACATGTTGGTCTTATTGAACCCTTATTGTAATGATTGTATTTATGGCCATATCTTGATTCACCACCATTTTAAACTTATATTCAATACTAAATGAGAAAACAAATGACAATAAACATTCTCTATGTTGCTTCTTGGATGACTGCCCAACTTCACTCTTCAATCACTAATTATGAAAGAGCTTCAAAATTTATTTCCAGAAAAGAATTTTTGGGAACGAGACCATATACATTAAAATATTGGGAGAGGATATACATGAGTCCATCACAATACAATCCTTGAATTGTATATTAAAATATTGATATCGTTCGACGCCATTTCGGATGGGCTCTAATGTGATCGCAATGTGGTCTGCTCCATTGCCAAAGTTTATTCGCTCTCCTCGTACTCACAATATTATCATGTGGGGTCCTTGATTTCCAATTTTACTAAAAAATTTACATTATAGAAATTCTATCTATATAATCATAAAGGCGGGGAAACCCTTTGAAATTGGTGTTGCCAATCATGCAACAAACAACCATTTTGAAACTGGTGTTGGCAATGATACAAAAAACAACCATTTTGTTTGGGCAATTTGGGCAATTTGATGGAACTGTTCAAGAAATTCATAGTTATTTCACATTTTTTGTCATTAAATTTTTTTGTTAAGGAAGTGTAATTTTCCAAATTTCTACATTGTAATGGATTTTTAACATTTTTTGTGACTAATTTTTTTGTTAAGGAATCGTAATTTTCCAAATTTTGTAATGTCTCTTGTTAGGAATTTTATTAAAATGACAATTTTTCACCTTTTTTCCCAAATTCGACCTTTGACTAGTTTTGATGCCTAGGTCTCCAATTTGCCCCAAATGCTCCCAAATCTTCTGAGAAGGTATATGGATGATGTTAGAACATAAATATGTGTTTCATGGATGATTTTGGACCTTTAAAATACATCTACAAATCCTCTTTCAATTCTGGTCAATGTAGGGAACTTTACTAGTAATTTCCCTTTGACTAGTATTGGTCTCTAGGTCTCCAATTGGCTCCAAATGCCTTTAAATATTCAGTGAAGGTGTATGAATGATATTTGTACTTGATTATGATGCTCATGGATGATTTATGACCATCAAAATACTTCTGCAAACTGTTAACCCAAACCCAGTTGACAGGGGTTCCACTCACTATCGACGCATACCGCGACCTCCATGAGCACCGGCCCAGACAGGTTTAACCCCATCTGGCAACACCTGCAGAGCAGATGAAGTCTCACCCAAGATGTTCAGGGAGAGCAGACAGAACCATGTTTTCGTCGAATGAAGGAGGATGGTTGCGGCAGTAATCACTCAAACTTATTGCAACATTCAAAGATAGATCTATGCATTCAACCTTAGCAACATCGTATTCATAGCATTATTCAATAGAAACATTCATCACAACAGGTCTAACAGTAAAGCATTAATTGTAGCAAGAGAATATAGCATCATTCGTATAACGCAACATGCATTACCATAAGCAGAAGATACATAGGAATTTCACAAATAGCTCTGTCATGTCGTATTAACTCTGCAAAACCCTGATACGATGTCTCCGCAAAACACAGATCTCCTCAATAACTCTTGATCTCGGATACAGACTCAAAGATGCATACATTCAACATCCAAGGGTTCATACTAAGATGATTCAACACTTACAACTTATGTCTATATATAGGCTTCCGCCTTTACAATACTTGTCCACTTACTAACAACTTCCTAACCGACACTTTGGACAAATGACCCAAAATCTAACTGACGTAGTCCAAATGACCCAAAAACCTGCAAATTGCGGTACAATTGACCCAAAAATGCATAAAATAATCTTCTTTATGCCTAGCTCGCCACCTTCCGTGATATCCTCTGACTTGTGACAACATCAACAATGTTGCGATGATACCTTACCAAACCACCTGCCAACAGGCCCCTAACATAATCTTGTGGCTCGCCCTAGAGCCACATCAGCAGGACATAGTGTACTCAGTTGTCTTGACCCTGAAATCCTCGTACTGCTGCATGACTGTCGTCACCAACTCCTTTGCTTCCACAGTCGCCACTTGACTGGCTACGAAATCCTCTGTAGATGGATGCGTAGTTAGCTTTGTCGCAACTTGTTGACGGCCTCCCTACATGGCCTGGAGGACTTCACCATCTTTTATCATGAACTGGCCGTCGATGTCTTGGAACTCCTCCAGCTACGCAACATGTTTCTTCTGTCGCTCATCGGCCTAGGTGACGCGTTGCTGCAGCGTTTTCAAATCCACAGACTTAACAACCTGCTCCATGGGTGGCATCGTGTGCATCGCCGCTTTGAGTGTCACCAACTGCCCTTCCGCTTCCTACCGATACTTGATCAATTGATCAACTTGTTCATCCTGGACAATTTGGCTCCAGAACTGTACGGTGTCGATCGTGAGCTTTGTTGCCGTCGTTTCTAACTCCGCCATCTGCGTTGCTATCTCCTCAATAGCCTGTTTGTGGACATACACTTCTACTTGAGGTGTGCCAGGATTCACCTGAGCTTGCAACTCCTGATTGTCGTGCAACAACTTGACGATGACAGCCCCCAGTCGCTGCACATGCTGAAGGGAATCCAAGTCCGTGATGGGTTTCGACACATGTTGGTATGCCTCAGCAACGACCGTCTCAAGCTGCACACTCTCGTCCCACATATGGGCCTTCTCCGCAATGAGGTGGTCCTGTTCTTTTCTCAGTTCTTCAATCACTTGAGCCTTCTCGGCTCGTTCTCGCTGGATGTCTTCTTCTAACTCATCCATAGCCTTTCGCACTGTAGCAGCCCTTCCTTTTAACTCTGCGAGAGCGTCTTTCATAGTTGCCTTAGTCCCCTGCAACCGCAGACACATCCCACTAATCTTGCGTAGCTGGTCCATCATCTCCCGGCTTGTAGCCGCCTGCATATTGGCCAACCCTTCTGCGGGAAATGCGTTGACATTGATGGTGACTTTGTCCAACAGCTACGGTAAGGCCTTCAAAGCCTTGTCGTTGGTCATAATCGTAGTCGGGGGATCTCAACATTCCTGACCCGCGGCTCAGTGCTAATTGTGCTGACAGTCTGTGCCGATGCTTCTCCAGGTGCCTTCCTCGAAACCATATCATACAAAGAGTCCATACAAGCAGTGAGCGCATGGAACCCTTCATCCGTCTTCATCGTCATCTTGTCAGCCACTGCAATGGATGCATCAATGATTTCCCGAATTAGTCGGCCCAACTATGCCTCCGACGAGAGGGGAAACCCACTGATGGTTGAAGGATCCTGGTGCCCTTTCCTTCTGTTTTCCTCAAACTCCCGGTCACTATCATCATCCGTCAGTGTCTTTGTTGATTCTTAGCCTGAGTCGTGGCGACTCTACTGGTCCTGCACCGAAATTTGATCGTCTGGGCCTTTCGGCGGTCCTCAAGCCTTATTCTGTCTAAATCCATCAGTTCACGCCATTCCGGCGGCCAGTCATTCACAATGGCATCTAGTGCTTCTGTCATTACCTTGTAAGGGGTCAGCAACCACTACTGACTGGGGTCATGCCTCGCCTGCACATAAATAGCGTGCGACCGAACCGCAAACACCATGGTCGGCTTCAACTTTGCCGCAACTTCTTCAGATATCCGAGGTACCTGTGTTGCTGCATCATAGAGCATCTCCCAATAAAGCTAGAATTGCAATGTGCACTCCTAGAGTCACTCTTGCTCACAGACAAACCAAAGATTCTGATAATGTGCACCTCGTCGCTCTTGCACAACCACAACTTCCATGCCTTGATAAGTGGTGGGCTCCTTCTAGGCGACAAATGAAATCAGTAGTAACAGCCAGCTATATGTGAAGGAGCCCTTTCTAGCTTGGACAGCAACAACATCCTCCGCCAACTGATTCAACAAGAACAAGGACCAATTCATCTGGACGCCCTCCGCACATTGTACTGCACATGTGACAATCCCCGAGTTGCATTCATTAGGGTGGCCGCCCCTCACTACCTTGCAGGATAAAATCTTGGTGTCGGTGAGCACCTTCTTGTTATTGATATTGCTGGTGCAATACCCACGGCCATTTGTTTCCAAGCCATATTTCTTCACCAGCTATCCCGCCCGCTTTTTATCGTTTACCTTCCCTTGGAAGTACGCGACGAATCGACTCCATCTTTTGGCAACCCGGTAATGTGCAAAATCAAATTGACAGTGACCGGAATCTCTTTGTCCAGCCACAATGAACCACTATGGAAGCAAGCAAGCAACTGCTTCACACACGCGTTGACTTCCACCAGCCACCTGAAATGCAGCAGGTTAATGAGCCCCAACAAGCCGACCTAGTTCAATCCTCGTGCCCAGTCCTACAGAATCGGTGTCCCGATGAGTTGTGACCCGGGCACATATGGGGTCGATGCAATTTCTAGGTAGGCCACCATGTCATGATGATCGTACTTCAGGCCCATCAATGCCAGCCCAATATCAACAGAGCACTCCATTCCAGTAGAGAGAGCGAGCATCTTCATGCCATACTTCTATTTCGGGTTCATCTTACGATGGGTTGCATCCGACTGACTAGGGGGGATATACCCAGGGATGTCAACAACAAACAGTCCCTCCCATGGAGAGGACTCGTCAATGCAGCAACTAGACTATCCCACTTGCACTTGAGCTTCTCCTACCATTGCAGCAGATGATCTAAGCTGCCTCTTTCTCTGTGGCGACTCAGAATGCTGACCCCCCCGGTCGCTTCTTGGAAATTACTAACGTCCCTACTGGCATGTTTGCAACTTCCTCTACAAGGTTTACTTCCTCCTCACAATCTACTTCCTCCTCTACGGCAACAGGACTGAGGTGAGACTCTACTTCACTAGAGATTTCAACTGTCTCCAGCTCTCCTAGCATACCTAACTCAACTCGCCGAACTTTAAGGGATGGCACAGCGCCACTCACAATCTTAGCTCAACGGATAACACCCTTACCCTGTAAGTTTAACCAAACCTTGCTCAATTCATAAACTCAACAACAACACTCTGCAACCTTGCTCAACTTAGCAACTGAATTATCGGTGCCTTCCAACCATCCTCAACTCGTTTTTATAGACCCAACCGGAGCCCTCGTAATCATTACTAAATCCTGCATTAACTTTGACTAAATCCCGTCTTAATGACCTAAATCCATCATCGATCCTACCAACCGATTGGTCAAATCTGCCATTAATGCCCATCATTTGAACGAGCATTGTTAGTTAACTGTCTGAACTTTTGGCATTTATTATTGATTTGTCCTAGTCACGACCCTACCACTATCGCGGACTGCTCCTGTAGCATCCCAATATTTTCATAAAATTTAAAAAAAAAAAAAATCACCATAAAAGCTAATATTTTAAAATGCGGAAATAATAATCATCAATATTCAGCAATTAATAAAAGTGTCACTTGGTAGGAACAATTTAATGGTTGTGTCTTTTGTCTTTTAATGACGTCATGAAAATCAATTAATGATTATGTACTTTATTTGTATGCTGGAATGATTGAAAATTATGATGCATTGGAAAACATAATTCTTTTGACAAGTGCTGACAGTTTAACTTTTCTGGATGATGATGAAAGGGGTCCCACGAGGTGCCCCAAGGCTTACTTAGCTACTCTGCTAAAGCATTGCACTCGTCCTTCATGCGTAGATTCACAGGTAAGAGATATCGATAAAATTCAGAGTGTTTAATAACTGTGATATAAATCGAAACTGCTTATGAATTTTGATGCTACAGGTATGGTCTCCTTCCAATTCTGTAAGATGAACCTGTCTATCTCAAGACTGCAGATAACGTCTATTTCAGGGTGTGTTTGTTATGAATGTTTCCATTAAGTGTTGATGAATTTATGCATGGTCATTCCATAAATGCCTTGCGGCTGTTAAAGTAATTCTTTTATAAAATTGACGGTGACAGGTTGATGACAAGGGCGCATGGTCTTAAGTCATACTATGGAGAGAGTGATAAGTTGGTTTTAAATCTCTAATGCCTGGGTAGTTAAAATGGTGATGCCTTAAGCATTAATACCCTACCATGCAATGAATTTGATGCGTCCTTAGGTGGAAACCATAACCTAACGATGTGTTGATACAACTTATGGTGTGAACAAACTTTATGAGCTCTACAATAATCCCTATGTTGAACTTTATAATAGATTTTATGTGATGGGCGGATTTAATCCATGCCCTATGATGGCTCGCGACCTTGGTGGATATTCATATGCAATGAGTGTGTTTCAAAATTGATTATATGGAATCATATGAGACCTTAGTTATATGCCTCGATGGACATTATACCTTGTTAATATTTACATGTTAATGCTTTTAACGTTGATTCGTATGGATTGGAAGGTGGAATGATGGCCCTACAAAATCCCGCGTACGAATCGAGGGTGTATTAAATGATTAGGTTTGAAATTAAATTACTTGGCCATCGTGTTAAGGATAGTGTTACGTGCACGTCTATGTGGATGTTTCAGCGTGTGATAAGGTTTGGCAATTGCTGAGTTGTGACGGGCCTCATGCCCTGGTGTCAACAGAAATGGCAACTCCGTGGCTTGGGAGGTAGATGAGCAATTTAATGCTACTCCTTCCACCTTCCAACGTGGCTTGATGAGGATGGATCTCCACCGTTGATCGTTGTGTATTGGGATGAGTTGAACCCTAGTGTAACTTATGGATTCTTGTAACGTTTCTTGTCATTGTTCGGTGGTAGGGTTTGGGAGGTGAGGCCAATTGGCCGAGAGGCACTTAGGGTTTGCTAGTTTTTCTATCCTCCCTCGGGCTCGATCCTGAGATCGGTAGCAACCTTGGTCTATGAGTAAATGTTATCCTTGGAAACCAAGTCTGGAAACGATTGTTTGGAATCTACAGGTGGGATGAGTGCATCAGTTGTGGCGTTGCAGTAGCTTGCAAGTCAGGGGTTTTTAATGAAGTTGTAAGTTTTTCGGGAGGTATCCCTCATCATGGTCTTCAAACTGAGTGCTTCTCCTTTGCAGTGGATGGTTGCAGGCTTCGTCGACTCTCTGTCACGACTCAGGTATTGTAACATTGCAAGGGTTTTCATATTATTCTTTGTTGCATGCATTTATTTCCCATGATCCGATGCTTAACTTATTTTATGGTTGATGGCAGGTAACCCTCAGCGAATGACAGGGTGCCGGAATAGTTGAAGGGGAAAAGAACTAAGTGAACCCACCGGTAAGCTTCGGTGGTATCCCTCCTTAGTGGTTCTCCTATAATCGGACTTTGATGAGTAGAGTTTTGGTAGCATGCCTTCACGGCAGTGGCTTTGTCTCGCCTGCAGCGTTTGGGGAAACGTTACTGTTTTAAGCTTTAATGATAGTATAGATGATGTAAGGGTTTAAAATGTATGGCCGGCCATTCCTGGCTTGGCGAACCTGGTAGGGTCGAACCCTCGTGTTAGCAATGAGTCTTATAGCTTAAATGTTTATGTCTGTCGTTTTGGTACTTCTGGATTGATGAATGAAGATATACGTTGGCTGTAACTTTGTTTTCGGTATTTGTTGTGTGTATAAATAGCATGAGGTTTCGCCTGGAACATTCATCAAAGGAATGCGGCAACTGTAGGGTGTAACCACTGTTAATTTAAATGGGAATGATAATTAACTAAGGTTTAATGGCTACGTTGGTGATTTGAACTTTTCATTTTTGTATCTGTATCTAAAAGCCTATTAAGATATTTAGGTTTTCATGTCTATGTATGGTGTTTCGATCTCTTCATTCTTGAACTCTGATCCAAGGAACGAAGGGCATGTTTAAGTTGTTTAAGTTAATAGTGGCTATAAGCCAATAATAAAAGGGTGTTGGTTTTGTTTGAATACTACTGTGATAATGCTAAACCCTAGCCTGTCGAGGTGAATGAAATCTACTTGTCTATATTGATGTTTTTAAAAGAACAAGAATAATAACTCTTGATTCTACAGTGAGCTTGTCTATGGCAATGAAACCTTGATTTGGTAGCTGTGTAATGTTATAAATAATGATGTAATGAGAACATGTTGACCCCAGTTTGGGTGTAGAGATACTGTAATTTAATCTGTCAATTCAATACTGCTATGTTTGTCTTTGATTTTAATGACTTGGTATCTTGTGATGCAAATTCTATCACATGCAATTTGATAATATAGAAAACAAGGAACTGATAGTGCATTCGTCAGTGAATTTAATTGCTTATGAATATAACAGTTTTTCTATTTTAATTCTAACTATATATTCCTATATTCGTCCAATTTGGACCTCTAATGAAAGGATTAAATAACACAGTAGCTTTCTTTCTTTCTGTACAAGATAATACAGTGAAGACAACATTTTATATAAGATCAATCAGATTCTAAAAACAATAAGAAGATAGAAAAATGGGAATGTGGTAAAACAGAATGCATGGTATTGTTTTCCTTTGAAATAATTAGTAAAGATCAGTAACCCTAGTTACTAACATAATATTCACCTTCAGAAATAAGAAAAGAGCCTATTTCTGTGACTAGTTTCTGGTAGGTTATTTAGCATACAGATTTGAACAGTAAAAACATTGCATGCAAGGATCTAATCTACAGCTGCTAAAATATAAGATGCATGATAAACATAGGTCTATGCATGGGTGGTCTTTGGTTTAGAGATTTAGATGTATGCAAGGTTTCACTTTTAACTGGGCAGATTTAATGCTACCTCTCTGTACTGGAGTATGATGCAGCTCCACGCATGGGGAAAAATGTAGAGGAGTCATTTTATCAGTTCAACAAATCTAACTTAATTAGGATTTGACATTTTCTACTATTGATTATTAAATAAAAATACTAAGCCATTTTCTGAGAGCATTCATATGATTTGAAAAGGAAAACACACAAGAATAGAACCTGAGTGTAAAGGGAGGAACAAATCACTCAAGAAACCTGTTCCACCCAACCTACTCCCAAACAGCCAATATGTCTGCCTTAAGACCCCCGAGCCTATCCACTGATCCACCAAGAGGAAGAAGGTTCTGCAGCTTAGGACTTCTACTTGCAGCAGTAAGAAAATTTATATATCCAGCCTTACAGGATTAGTAATCAATGGAACCAACACCAGCACCTCTGGTCTGTCCTTCTCATAACACTTGCAGACTTATACTTGCACTCTCCACAACCTCCCCAATTTGAATCTCTCAGCCATCACCTGATGAGCATGAGGAATGTTTCTGCAGAAAACATTGTAAGAGCTGCCTGCTCAATTCGAATTGCCCTTTATAGGCTGCCTAGGTCTTTTGTAATTAACTGGTCATTAGTGAGCTTCCTGCTCACCTCCCTGCACCTGGAGGGGTAAATTCCACAAAATTAGGGGGAGTTGTACCATACCAACAACTAATGGTAGACTGCAAATGCTGCCATCTGTCCCAATCCTTCCAGCAGCTTCCATTCCTCCGAGTGGGCCAGTGGATACTCTTGTAACAGCTTTCTTGAGTGTTTGTCTCCCATTTTCATTTATTAAATAATAATAATGAGTCATTACATTTATTTTTGACCTACTTGGTCATAATTACAAACTTGTAATTATAATTTAACACAAAGTATTTTTTGCAAAAAGAATAATAGTAGAAAATAATTATTCTCAAAAATTGGGTAGGTGACATCTCCTAACTTGCGGCACAAGCCTTCCTGCTTGCGCATCCCTTTCTCTATCGGTGCACCATCTTGCCACCGATCACCCTACAAACTGTTTTTTTTTCGATGCAACTCAGGCATCGCATTGTTCCGAGCCCGACCTCTAGGGCTTCAACCGACTACCAATGATCAACTTGGGGAGCATCGCTCCATCCAACTACTGCAACTGCATTGCACCTCCTGAAGTAATGCTACTGATGCGATATGGACCCAGCTAATGCATCTGCAACTTTCCTGGATGTTTCATAAACTTGTTGTTGTATAACAGCACCAAGTTACCCTCCTGAAATAGTTTGTTTTTTATGTGGTGGTCATGCCAAGCCTTCTAGCGATCCTTCTCCACACTCTAGTTGAATCCTGCGATGAATCGATCTTCTTCCATTTGTACCAACTGTGCTAGACATTCTTCTAGTGCCGCTGTCACTATGCACAGACTCAGAACAATGTACTCCATAGGCATAATTGCTTCTTGTCCATAAGCCAACCTAAATGGTGTCTGCCCGGTCAGCCGTTTACATGTGGTGCAATATTCCCACAGCACTGTTGGGATTTTGAGATCTCAGTCATCACGGTTCACATTGCACACCTTTGTTAGTGCATGTTCCAATCTCTTATTGAAAGCTTCCACCGTGTTGTTTGCCTACAGATGATAGGACGTACTCTCTTGTGCTGTATCTGCAACTCCTTCGTCAATGCGTTGATGGTGCAGTTGAGAAAGTGGTTGCCTTGATCACTCAACAATATCTTGGGGCAGCCAAATCGAGTGGCAACATTGTCAAATAGGAAACGCGCAGGTATGGCCACAGAACAATCAACAACTGGTGCATCCTCCGCCCATCTCGTTAAATAATCTGTCGCCGTGATGATATATCTTGCACCAGTGTGCTTCCCCGGTGGGTTGATTGGACCCACAAAATCCACTACCCATTTGTCAAATGGCTACAATGTCAGTTGAGGCATTAGCAGCATCTCATCCCTCCTGGATGGCTTCCCAGTTCTTTGACAAACATCATAGGACCGCGCATAGTCTGTTCCATCGCTGTGTAGTGTGGGCCACCAAAGCCCCGCCCAAAGCACCTTCCGGGCAGTCTCTCGACTGCCATAGTTCCCTCCAACCACTCCTGCATGTGCTTCTACCAAGATCTGCCCTTGCTCATGAGGAAGAACACACCGACGCAATATCTCATCTGCGCCAAATTTGTATAATTCCCCGGCAATCAGCTGGAAATCTGCAACCTTGACCACCAACTGCCTCTTCTGACTAGTGGTGAACTCTTCTAGTGCGGTACTCGTTGTTAGAAACTGAATGATTTCTTCAAAATAGCCATCAGCAATCTCAACCCTAAACAGTTGTGCATCCGACAACCCATCTTCAATGTTAGTTGGCTCTTCTCCTATTTCAATCCTCGAGAGATGATCAGGGCCAGCATTCAACCTCCCTGGCTTCACAATTACTTCAAAATCGAACTCCTGGAAAAGAAGTAGCCATCTACACATCTCCCCCCCCAACACAGGCTTATTGACCAGGTACTTTAAGGTAGAGTGGACTGTGAACATATTAAAATGTCCTCCTAAAAGTAGTGGCCAAACTTCTGCAGCGCATAGACCATCACCAGGCCTTCCCTCTCGGTAGTGGTGTAATTCCTTTCTGTGGATGACAACTTATGACTTGCGAAAGCAATAGGGTGATCAAAATCTCCCTCTCCTAGTTGTGCTAGCACCACTCCTAGTGCGATCGATGAGGAATCAACATGGACATGGAATTCTTTACTCTAGTCCAGAAATACTAATATTGGTGCCGAAGCCATCTTAGCCTTGAGCTACTCAAAAATATCCTGACATTCAGGGCTCCATTGAAATACCACATCTTTCTTCAATAGCTTCTCAATAGGGGTGGTGATTGCTGCATATCCTCTGATGAACTTGCAATAGTACCCAGTATGCCCCAAACTCGCCCTCAACTGCTTCACAGTGGTCGGCAGTGTTAAGCTCAAAATAAGCGCAATCTTCGCTGGATCGACTAACAAACTCTGCTTGCACACAATATGGCCCAGGAGTATGCCAAATGGCACACAAAAAATACACTTCTTCAAATTTAGCGATATCTGATGTTGTCGACAGTGCTCCAGCATCAATCGCAGGTTTTCCAAATGATCGCGGATCAAACCATAGACTGTCCAATCATCCATGTATACTTGCAAAAACTTCTGAATAAAGTCTTGGAACGCAGTAATGACAACCCGTGAGAAGACCATAGGTGCATTCTTCAACCCAAACGGCATGACAGTATACTGAAAACAACCCCATTCTGTCACAAAATCCATCTTATGGTGGTCTTCCTTGGCAATGCGGATCTAATGGTAACCCGAAAACCCATCCATGAAAGAATACATCTCCTGGATGCCCAGACCTTCAAGTACTTCATCAGTGAATGGGGTCAAAAAGGGATCATGCAAGCAGGCATCATTCAACTTCCGCAAATCCACATAGATGCGCACCTCGCCGGTCTTCTTGTCCTGAACCACCATAGGACTGATCCATTCCGACTCTTTGAATCGTTCAATGATACCAGCATCCAACATGTGATTGAGCTCCACCTTGACCTTCTCCTTATGTCGTGGATTCAGCCAGTAGGATCGCTGCCTGATCGATTTAGCATTGGGTTTCAAGGGGATCTTCATCTCGCCTAAATCGTCCAAAATACCTTTCATCTCTTAAAACTTTGTAGGAAATAAGTCCTGAAATTCATGTAGCAAGTCAGTAACCTTGCTTATCATCTCATCATCCCAATAATCCCCAATATTCATGGACTTGGGACTGGCCTCCATCCCAATGTTGATCTTACGAAGCTTCAATGGCTGATTAATTAGATGCGCATCAGGTGCTACCACATCGCAGCTTCCTTCAGACTCTGGAATATTGACATTCCATGGATTGTCACCATCCTCTGGTTCACCAGTGATATTATAACATTCCATCAACGACTGCATCTAGCCGTGCATATGCGGATCCACAGGATATGCCACCGGAACAACCTCTAGAACCACATCGCGGATGAGATGCAAGGAATTGTGGACATCGGGGTTGGCATCCGCAAAGTTGAATGTATGAGTGAAACACATTGTCAGCTCCAACCAAGTGGAAATTTCTCCTCGCAACTCAGCTGCAGTATACCAAGATCGCAACATATCGTTAATTAAAGTATGGATAAAGGCATGGACCCATTCATCTCGTGGTTGCGATGCCCACAACCGCTGACACTCCAGCAAGTGACTTCCTGGATCATTCCTTCCATCATACTTCCTTGTGTGGTAAACCTCGGTATCGCCGGAGTGAACCATCATCAAACGCCGACACTACGACCATCCTGCAATTGATTTCTTATGTGTCGCCCACCAGCATGTTGGAGCGGCCTTCAGTGCTTCCTCTAATGCCAGTAATCGCTACGGTTTTGAGAATCTTTCTTCGAATTCCACTAGGAAATGACCTAATTCAGGCAACCCTTCATATATAGGTAGCGTAATAGTTTCAGTTGCAACGCGGTATAAGGGCTTCGTCACTAACCCACACTTGCGGAGCGACACTTCATGCAAACGATTCTGCCAATTCTCTAGCACATCATTACAGTCAGAGGATGCAGAGTTGTCGCTGCACCATCCAAGCTCACCGTTGGCAGTCGGATGAACATAATCTTCTAAAATATTGAATGCATGGTCCCATCCGCTGGGATCTTCATCTTTCACTAGTTCAAGGTATCTATGTCCTTCAGCTGGATCCAATGGGGTGATAACTCTGAGATCGCGGTTTTCAAAGGTCATCATTCATCGCTTGAAGTTGATTACTGTGCCACTGTCGTTATCCCAACCAATCCCCAACAGCGTGGGATAAGAGCTTCCTTCTTCAACGACCTCAATGACATCAAAGTCAGCAGAAGTCTTCATGCCCTCAATGTCCACCACCAAACGTGGAACTCTACCAATCGGCATCACCTTTGCATGATTATCTAGTTGGAGCTGTACAGGAGACCAACTCAAGGGGGGGCTCCCCATTTTCTGCCATGCCTGCTTGGTTAAGATGTTGACATCCGAACCAAGATCAAGAATAACTGAGTCGACATCATAATCTCCAATTTGAATATTCATCTGCATCTCCTTACCAGTCTTCCTCCGTTGTAAGGAATTCACCATAGATTCTTGTCGTCCCCTCGGTAGTCGCTGCAACAACCCCTCAATCTCAGTGAGTGCAGCAGGATCTCTTTCCAACAATAAACAGATCTCCAGGAATTTGTGCAAGGTTCCATACTGCGCTGATGGACCAGCTTCTGATGTGTCAACAAAAACAGGGAGCATGTCACAAACGATAGCCTTACCTTTCTCCATTTCCTGTTGCACCTGATGGAATGTATCGCACTCTGAATCAATGTCAAATGACACCTTATTCTTCCCGACTAACCGAATCAGTGGATGCGAGGTATCTTCTCCTGTTTTTGCACCTCCCCGAGTGATCACCGTGACAGCTACATCTTGTGGCCTTGGCTCCGCAGAGATAGTCACAACAATTGCACCTAGGTTCTAGTTCAGCGGTGGATTCCCTGGTTGGTTTACATTCTGGTTGACATTTGGATTCGGGCATTGGTTCTAGTGCTGCCCTAGCTGCTTCACTTGATTTTGTACGTGCTACTGTGCCTGAGGCTGATTCTGCAACTGTGGAATATTCCCCACTTGCCATCGTACAATCAACTATGGACAATTTTCTACTGTATGATCTGCAACAAAACAAAACATGCACTGTGTCTGCAACAGTGGGAAATAACGCTGGTAATGTCCCCACACCGCTCAGTGATAACACTGAACAGGTCCACGACCAAATCCTCCAACACATCCACCCCGGTATCCTCCACGAAATCCACTCTGCTGCTGGTATTGCTGTTGCATAGGGGCTAGTTGTATACCTTGTCCTTGCTGCGCATATTGCAGTTGCTGAACGTATTGTGGCTGTTGTGGAGCCATCTGCATCGGAGTATATTGGGGCATAAACTATTGTGGTTGTTGCTGTGGTTACATGGGGACTTCACTCAATGACTGCCTACCATAGCACATTCATTCGTGGTATATGAAACAATACCCCTAATTTCAAAAAATATTGGAAAAAAATTCCCAAACTCGTTTTTTTTAACCCCCTCCCAATATGCCTTCCCAATTTAGAAAAACCCCTAATACCCCTATAATATTGTATGTATCCATTTTTTCATGTACATTTTTTATATCCCTTTATATATCTACCTAGTATATTGGCATGATACTGTGGGCTTGACTAAACCTCCCAAGGCTTGTAATAGGCACGAGTGGTTGGGTATTCAAGCCCCCAAGGCCTATCGAGGGCCTATAACAGACCGTGGAGGTGCCTTGGAGGATTAGAGCCTCCCAAGGCACCCTGGGGGCTTGGACACTTTCATATTTTTATAGCCTTCTTTTTCTATAAGAATCCAATATGACTAAGGGCATGTATGCATGGCCTACTCAACTTAGAGAAGAAAATGCTTATATGAAATGCAGTATTAGACAGAAAGTTTAAAATTTATATTGAAGAAGAAAAAAAATTTCCAAAAGCGAAGAATTTAGTGTTCCTTACTTTTGATGACCTTCTGGTCTCTGTCGATGTTTTGAAGATACAACAAAGATTACCAATGTATACTTCAACTTGCACAAAACTGTACTAATGGATGGATCCTTTATGCACAAATTGCAATTTTTGCTCCGTCCAACAGTGAAAAATGCACCCTTTAAGTCTACATGTGGATTCTGCCAATAAAAATCACAAACATTTCAACAATTTAAGCATGTTGGCATATTTAGTATCAAGCAATTCAATTCCTAAAGAGGTCAAAAGACTGTTTCTCTTTATGTAAAATATGGTATTCCATAATGTATGTGTAAAAACCAAATCAGTGAAAAAATTCTTACCCTTGCTTTGCTTCAATGTCTCTGTTGAAGTCAATGTTGGAAAAGTGATTCTCATCACTTCAAGAAATCTGGAATATCATCTAAAAAACTAAATCTAATACTTTGAGTACATGTGATTCTTTCCAAGGTAAACTGTCATATCCAAATGCACCAGGTATGTCACAAGCTCCTCCAAGCATGGAGGGAGATGGAGCATCAAGAACACAGGCTACATCCTAGGTGCACATAAAGGAGACAAACTGTCCATAAAATGCATGCCAGATTGTGTATGTGGTGTGCCAAAATAATCACAAGCCTTACAGTGAGGATCAACAACAATGGCATGCATAACATCCCAATACCAGATGCTCATAAAAGGTATAAAATTGTTGCTGTTCTTGCAAACTATAAATATTTTGAAATAAATAAAATAATGATAGACTGGAATCCTACATAATCACCCATACTGACACAAAATAATTGTAATTTGCATGAGACACACCTTATAATTTGGACAACTAGACATTCAAATGATATTACCTGCCATCTTTCTACAAACGGGTAGGTGACCATATTATTAGGCATATTTTATTATTTCAGCATGTCATTGAATTTTAAGATCAAAATTGCTTTCATCTAAAAGGAGCATTTGATCCTATTGGCTAAACTGGCATGCAGACAACATTCTATGATATTTCTACTTAGATTTCAAATTGCTGTAATTTACTTTTCAAATGACCAGTCTGGAAGAGGAATTCAATGAACATTGCCCATGTATAAAAGCAAACAGATAAGGGGAGAGAACCTTGGACCTCACATACTTTTAAGAAACTAGTTTGGATAAGTTGGTTAAACTCACCTGAATCAACATCGAAATGGATTGAAAATATTAATCTTGTATTCCTTCCTCCTTGACAAAGACGTTGTTGACCTCTTCCCCAATTACCTCTATCACCTCGGTTACCTCTGCTTCCTCCCTTGCTAAAGAAACCCATCTATATAGATGTGAAGATCATGATAATTACATGTACATAACATTAAGAATATATATCAAATATATTTTCAATTTGGATAATCTATTAATGTCTCTGTACCAAGACAACAATAATGCATGCAATCATATTTTTTTGGGAAACAAGGTGATGGGACATCATGCTTGTTTGAAATTATTTCATTTTCAAACTGAAAATCACTTTTCTCTCCCAACTATTTCTCTTTGAACATGGAAACATGACTATTGGGAAAATGATAGGGAGTGAATAAACAAATTAGTGAGAGCAGATGAAGGGAATGGAAAATGATACATGTTCAAATTATCCAATAACCTTAACTGTCAACATCCAATTATCACAAGCAATATTCATCCATCACGATAATCAATCACTGCTAGCTTCATCCAAGAAAGTCTTCAACATGGATTTGATATTCCCACACAGACATTTAATATTTACTGCATATGTTCATTTAATGACAATTTATTAGCCTATATACCTCCAAAATGTCTTTCATTCTATTCATTAACTGAGGTTTCAATAACCCACCAATAACCAAAATTATGTTATGAAAGTCTCCATAACAGAATACATAATTATTTAATGTGATCAACATTATTATTTCACTTATTCCATCTCTTAAACATGCCAATAATATAGTGATAGAATAAACACTTTCAATTTCCTCAACCACAACTAAACCAAACTCCATATCCAAATAAACCTTGATCAATGAAGAATTATTGCAAACCATGCAACCGTATCATTTCCTTTAAAATAAATTCTGAGAATGAAATAAAAAATCAACAAATATGACCCTCAAATATTATCAATAACATTGTGCATGTACAATCATTGTGTATCATGTATTTTGACAATATGAGATTATAATCAAAATCCATTGCTACAAAGTCACTCATTTGATATCTCATCCTTTTAAAATTTCAATCATGTCACCAACAAAATTTCAAGTGACTAAATGAACAACAACCTTCAATACTTGTGTACAATCTTTCTTATGACTTGAAAACATAATCAAATTTCATGGAAGCATGCAAATCTTTGATTTTCCCATGCAGAACAAATCGAATGTTTGAAGTTTAAGCTCAAGTTCTAATTTCAAAACAAAGCCAAGTCAATTTCTTATGAATAGCCATTCCAATACAATCTCATGATCAACTTCAATGTTTCCAGCCGAAGAGAACAAGACTCAGAGACTCTTGTAATTCACATTTGAGGTTATATTCACTTATGTAAGGATTTTTTAATGCATAGTTGTTCTGGAATACTAGTCATATCCATCCTTAATGAGAGCTCATTTGTTGTTCTAACAAGAGAAAAAAAACGATGTAATTCACTCCATTGCATTCACCAAATCCATTATTGTTTTTGCCAAGCATAAAAGGAAGAAAAGGAAGATCGATATATCATAGAATGTACCTGCAATTCATTTAGGGTATTCAATTGAAAATGCTAAATAGTTTTTAAAGGTCTAAATTTATTTCCCTATGTCATGATGGAACGCAAATGCAACATGGACAGTAGTCTTCTGTTGCTAAAGATCACCCAGTAGAAAGTTTGATTACTTTGAGAAGATCATATCTTTAAGAACAAGGCTGTAGTGAGTTGTTGGAGAAGAATACATAAGCATGTTGAGGAGGAAGTAAATCTACAAGCATATTAGCAAGTCGATGTCAAAGTTGTGGTCTAGGCTTATAAAGGAAATTTGAACTAGAATAAAGGTGTATTTTATTTGGTCAACAAAAGCAAGAAAGCAATTTTCAACATGCATAAAATACAGAACAATAAAGAAAAAACTATCCTAAAAGATATTAAAGACAAAGAAAATTTTCCTAAATACCAACTTTCTTTCCTTACATTAAGAGGCACGTTCATTGCTCAAAGGACATATTAGAAGTAATCGACCTAATAGAGGGAAGGAAATAATTTCTTAAGGAGAAACAGTGAGGAGGCAATCATCCTCACAGGGCTTGTGAGGCACGTTCATTGCTCAAAGGACATATTAGAAGTAATCGACCTAATAGAGGGAAGGAAATAATTTCTTAAGGAGAAACTGTGAGGAGGCAATCATCCTACAAGTATGGCCATACTAAGAATGAATGCTGTCATGTACTCCAATTACTCCAGTATCATTGTTAACAAGATCCTCTTTTGAATAAGGTTTATTTAATGTTGAGGCTGGCTAGAAAAGCATCCCTTTCAGCACAAGCCTGACAAATAGCTTTGGTGATTAGAAATTTACTTTTGATGCCAAGGGTAACCCACAGAAAGTCTCATTTACCCAATTAAAGATGACAAGCCATGCCCTATTGTGGTGGGAGAGATTTTTCCATTAACACAGTCAACAAGAAAGATGTCTCATCCTCAACTGAGTAGAGTTTGAGCAAATATTGCAAAAGACAATCTATCGTACAGGGTATGAACATAAGTGGGAATCCAATGGAAATACCTTAGGAAAAGACTATTGTAGAAAGTTGATGATTATGCCCCTAAAGTCCTTAAGTACAGATATTTTGTTGCATATTTCTATAGATGAAAGAGATAGGGCTGCATAGTTATATTTGAAAGGAGTTTGCTCTATTTGACATTCAAACTCTTCATGAAACTTGTACAAAATCCATGTACCTATAACTTCTAGAAGCTAAGAAGAAGCATATGGATCAGCTATATGTGCTCCACAAAAGAAGGTCCTTAGCAAAGAGAAGCAGAAGCAACCATCCTCATAGGGCTTATGAACATTACAAGAAGCATAGACATACTAAGGATGAATGTTGTCATGTACCTAAATACAAATTTATTATCCAAGTAAACTCTATGTAAATGAGCTAATTTGTTTGTAAGCTCATAATTTTCTAAGAATGTTTTACTCATTGATTTTTATGTATATATTTCAATGATTGAAAATGTCACTTTCATGGAAGAATGGCCTGAGTACTACATAAAGGCAACTTGGGCTTTAAGTTATGATTTCTCTCTCCTTTTGTGGAAAACAGGGTTTCCAACTTTCCACCCTCTCATTTTCAACATTTTATTTCATATAAGTAATCAATAGACCTCTCTATAGATCTAAATATGGATTTGAACATGCAATCCAATCTCCATCCTTTTGGCCAATCCAGTGGAGTCTTCTGTCGAGCCAAATTTTGTAACTATGATCACCACACATCCCAAAGGAGATTTAAGCAACTTCATGAATGCAATAACCAAAAGAGCCATTTGAATCTATAACAAACCCTACAAGTTCAGCTTATGCACATGCTATAGAAGGATATGTCCATTGAAGAATCCACTTAAAGGTCAAGACTGCACAACCACCTAACCTAGTGCATAGCATCTACATATCAAACCAAAGTTTAGAAATCAAAATGAAGGTGAGACTATTTGGAACTAATTCTTTACATAAAGTCGTCGCTATAGCTAGGAGAGCATAAAAAAATGTTGAATCTTTTAAAAATAATACTTTTTGTTTGAGTAGGAGAGCTTCTGTCTTGATAAGGCTAAGGAAGAGGGATTGAAACTTCATGGCCCCTAAACCCTAGCCAACCAATGGGTTAAAAAACCTCTTTTAGTGACACACATATCTATCACAATGTTCTCAACCTTGGTCTAAAGGCCATGTTTGAAGCCCTCAAAAACTTTATTTACACCACTTTTACCTAATATCGAAACCTAGTGGGAAACTGCACTTGAACATTTAAACAATGATTATTAGAAGACCAACCACTACCACTGGATGGGAAATGTTTAGGTCGTTATTGCGCTCCTGAAATACTCAGATAAATCAAAAAATAAAAACCAAAATTCAAGATGTTGATTATGATCCCCAAATCTAAAATGATGGCACATTTGATGCATTTCAAGATAGATCTTCTAAACACTAAAATAACAACAAAAATTGGAAAGCAGGAGGAAGAAACAAGGGAGAACTTAGGAAACAATTTTGGAGCTGGTTTGGCAACAATAGGTAGAGGGCTGAGGTTGCAGGTCCCAATCATTCTCCATAGAAGGATGATATACTTGAAAACACATGTATGTTTCACACATTGGAATCCCAATCAGCCATAGTCGACTAGTTCCCCCATATCAAGCTAACAATTGGCTCAATTTCATAACAACTTGTTGCACAGAAAATGATACTGATTATTATACAGTTTGATGTTGTGATTTAAGATTTATGTGTCTATGTAACTAGCACTTAAAGTTTCACTGTTTTTATAGGAGCTTAACCCATCTTAGTTTCCTAGCTGATAGGGTTTTGAGTGAAAATAAACATAACCATTAAATAAAAATGAAAATTTCAATCCCATGACAATAATAGATTCTGAATGCATGGGTTACAGCATGCACAAAATGATGAAATGTAAGCTATGCTTTTTCAGTTTTAAACGAATGTTTTTTTGAGGGAAATATTGTTTACAGAAACATACAGGTGCCCCTTTGGCTTAGCTACCATGTTATGAGGGGCATATCTATGCCCTTAAAAGTACCCAAGACTTCCACCTGGCTTCATCTGCACCCAATCGGGAGGTTCTGAACCCGGATCTATATCCTAATACAAGCCCAATCACCTTGCTTCTTGCCACTAGACTACTCTAAACTAATGTTGAAGATTTCAAATTTAGAAAGAAACTCAACAACTTTTTAATTTTATCAATCACTGTCAATAGATTGAATGACTGCTTAAGATCTAGGCATTTTGGTATGTTTTGGTATGCAAAGTTTCAGTGAACACCAGTATTAGTTTATCTTTTAAAAACTCCTCCAAGGCAGAAACATGATGATGATGATACTCAAATCCTAATTTGATATTTTGTATGAAACATAAGCTGCGTGTTGTTAGTAAGGAGTCCAAAAAGAGTGCAGATTCTTCCTGTTGTTTAAAAGCTGCCCTCGTGATTTCTCCAGTTAATATTTTGAATTGAATAGTTTTATCAACTCTGGCAAGTTCTTAGGGAATGCTTTTCTATGTTCCTTTCTTTGGTTATCATAAATTATGATGATCAGCTCTGCCGCTCTGACTTGTTTCTCGGCTTTTTCCATTGTTTTGACCAGTGCTCACCCCAAAGGATGTCTCTTCAATGGAGCATTTGTTTCCTAACTGGATGAGATTGAGAATGTTGACGAAGGGTAGGCCTTTTAATGCAAATGTCAAATTAGGAGCAAAAATTTCATCATTGTCACAAAGTGACATGTAAGAGACTCTAATTGAGTTGTTCTCCTCATTTTTTATAGGCTTCTTTTCAGGTTAATTCTCTTGTGATATTGTCTGACAATTAAGCAAACAAAAGGTCAAAGATCTTAAAGTTATCAGCTTCTTGCTATGGGAAAGGTGATCCTTTGCCAGCTCTGCATATTGACAGCTCAACACTCTAAATACACAATGCAAAACTGTTTTTTTCATGAGCTGAAAATTCCTGCCTGCTATTTTCTACAGGAAAATATTTGTTGTTGTATAGAAATAGAACCTTTGAGGTCATATTGAACAAAGATTCGGTGTCAGCAGATATTCTACAGTCTTATGTCCATGCTCTTGTACTATCATATCATATGGGTAATAGCAGTTCTGTCAATGACACCAACAATGCAGACATCTGTTTGTGGATGGAGAAGTATTATTCAATGTTCATCTCAAAGGTATGGCTTTCATTGTGCATAATATGATTATATGATTTTTCTTTTCATATGCAAAAGAAGATATAAAATAAGAGTTCTGAATAGTCGTGAGATCGAACATTATTTGCATTTGGTTTGATTTTTCTTAGTTTCACTATTTTTATAGGAGCTTAACCTATCTTTGTAGTCAATGAAATCCTTTCTAGCAAGACCAATTCTAGCAAATCAATTCTTGCTAGCTAGCCTCTAAACCAACACCTACCATTAAAGTACTCTAGGCTTAAAAGCATAAAGTGTATACCAAATCATATTGATTCTCCTAAACTAGATATCCTCATCATGCATAATTGACCATTTACAATTCAATTCTTGGTGATATTGATCTTGGGCCAAATAGATTGTATGGCATGTGAGAGTAGTAGCATAGGTATATTTCCCATTAGGTAAAATTCCATATCCACCTTGGTGCAACACCTATGAGGGATGCCATAAGCCTCTCATCAAAGTTAATCATATAATTATGTCTACATAGGAAAGCATATACTTTTATTAATGATTAGATAATAGATTCATAGAAAGATCCATTTGTGCAAACCAATTAGCATGATCTCAATTCCATAGACCATTATGTTTACAAATGACTTTTATTGAATAGAACCTGCCATCTAACTTTGGAAGCAAGAAAATAGAGCCAATAGCTTTTAAAAAATATAGATATTGTTGTTGCCAAGGTCCCAGACATTCCCAAATCTCTATAAATTCAAACTAAAGATGAGAAGAGATGATTTGTCAAGATTTCTAAATTCTCTTCAAGACAATGGAACCCTAAAGAGAGATGTCAGATGAATTACAGATGATATCGATCAAAGAAAAGGGACCTTTGATACCAAGAGATTCTTGGATGAGAGAATCCAATGTCTAATTAGGGTTCTCCATTCAACATTCCGAGAGATGATGCTAATCAAACACTTCACTACCAAAACCAAGCCTTTGATCTTCACATATAATGGCAAAGCCCTACATGTTCTCTTTTCAGAGTAAAAATCTACTAAAAATAAAAGGTACTTCACTTCTCCCTCCAAATTTTCCCCACAGATAATTCTAGAGGACCCTCTCAAGCTTGTAAGTGTATGATTCAATGAGAAGCCAGTATGGATAGTAATGCATGACTAGCTACCAAAACCCAAGAGAGCAGTGACCTTTCCACTCGATCAAATGACCCAAGAAATCATCATCTAGCTGGTTGTTATTGAGGAGGAAAAGGACAAAGGAAACATCAATATTTTTTAATAACCAACAAATACTCACAAACATGAATCTAGCGTAAATGCCAGAAGCGCAACTCAGCCATCAGCTCAAATGCATCAAGAGATGGATGGGCAACGTTTAGGTCATTATTGTGCTCCTGAAATACTCAGATCAATCAACAAAATAAAAACCAAAATGCATTTGTAAATTGGACATCGACTACCATAGATTATATTTTTATACAAAAACAGAAATGCAACTCAGCCCTTAGCTTAACTGCATCAAGAGATGGATGGGGAATGTTTAGGTCATTATTATGCTCATGAAATATGCAGATCAATAAAAATAAATAGAAACCAAAATTCAAGATGCTAATTATGATCCCCAAATCTAAAATGATGGCACATTTGATGCATTTTAAGACGGAATGCAGATGAAAAATCATTTAAACTCTCAGTGTTTAGATTGGTAAGTAAGAGGTGTCCACCAGATTCGAAACATGGTCTCCTCGTTGCAAACACCCTCAACTTCCTGCTCAACGAATGGGCACAATTTGATTAAAGAATAGCTGTGAAAATCTAGTCCTTCGGAACATACCTGCAGAGCCCTGAAAAGTACAGGTTCTTGGAGACGATAAAGAGAAGCCTTGACACCATCTTGAGTCCTTTGGCTGAGAAACCCTCCTAAAACCTTTCTGATAGAAGAAGCAAGCATTTTAGAAGAGGCATATATAGCCCCTTCAACTAAACCTTGAATGCAATTGTTTTCGATCTCTTCAAGCGAGGAACCCTTTGCAAACCTCCATGCCTTGTACAAAATTTCCCCACTCAGAATATTGCAATAATGTCCATTTGCTTCAAGAATTTAAATAAATAACCTGTTCTTCATGCTATTAAACTACCCACTATACGAGAATGAGACAAGCCTTGGGATATTATCAACAATTGTTACATGTTTTGATGAATGCCATATACAATGATACACTTATTTTCATAGAAATTTCAGCTTTATGGTTGACTCTGAAATATATATATTTTATTTCAAGCAGAAATTTACATACATTCAGTAGCATTGGGGGCATATCGAAAAATCTCTTTGAGCTTGCCTAAAAAAACTGTTAAGACATCACTACCTACTTTACAAAACTTTCAAAAAGGAATAGTCCATCCACTCTGTTTGCAACTTTGTCTTATTGAGCAATGAGAGACTCCTTCCCGGGCAACGAATCTCGCCACCATTGCTCGCAAAACGCAGTCGCCCTGGCCTCGATGCGATTTCCTTTTCCTCATTCATTCTCCCATCCTGCTAATTGCATTCACCTAATTCGCACTAGCATTCATTCTCCTAGCTCACCGATTGCCATTTCTTGCACCCACAAACAGTAGGACACATTCAAAAGAGGCTAGCGCAGGAAAGGGAAAGAAGTAATTTGGGATGACAAAGTGTAATTATAGTAACTAGGAAGAGAAACTGTGGATAAATCCTGAAGGAATCTGGAAGGTTGTAGCAGAGTTGAGAGTTTGGGCAAGGTTAGGAACCAAACACCCTGGGTGGTTGCGTCTTAGGTTGTTCAAGAGGCCAAGAACCTGTATTACAGGAGAGACCCAGCAGGCACACAGCTGAGTGGACCCAAGCAAGGGTAACAGGGTTTAAGGCGGCTAGAGCACAGGAAGAACCCATAAGAAGAGAGGCAGACATTTCTTCAGTTTCTCTCGCAACAAAAATAATGGAACTGCAAGCCCTTGCCTCATGCGATTTCCCTCCAAACTCTGGTATCCCGAGCCTTGCCATTTCAGGGATATTTGGCAGCTCGACCCTATAAAATATACCCCAATGTATTAGAGTATTGTTGTATTAAATAAAAAAAACCTAATATCCCTTAATATATAAGCAATATAATATTTGAGAAAACCCTAATATTTAATTACCCCAATATGAACGAACATGGTATGGTATTGGCCCCTGAGTGAAGCCCCTGTGTGTGGTTAAAACTGCACCTGCAATTTAGGTAGTGGCTAGACTACCTGTGGCTGCGGTTGTTGTATGGCATTCTGGTTATCTTTCACGTAGAATGCATCGTACGTTCTCTCTTGGAGCAACCCATATGCACGACAATCTTTGTCGTCATGTCCCAATGATTTACAAAATGTACAATATAAATTCATTAGTTTTGTGACCATTTTCTGCATGTATGGACATTCATCATGGCGGTGTCCATATACAACACAAATGCGACACCATGGTAGGCCTCCACCTCTCAATGGGTTAGGTTCCCCTGAAACCAAATAATTGTGGAAGTTAGGGCAATTGTCCTTAGTATGCCCTTCCCCTTGACATCTCGTACACCATACTTCTTCATGTTGCTCCTTTCCCTTCTTCAGATCTTGTAGTTGTATAGTTAGGTTAGCCAGTTGTGTCTGTATCTGCGACATCCCAGCTGCATTTTCCCTGATTGGCGACACCTCCAACCGCATCGCAATCTCTAAGGCTTCACTTGGCGTCATAATGTTTTGTTGCATCAGTGGTAGTCGAATATGTGGAAGCAGTGCCGCAATGAACCATTCTTTATGTTGAACAATGCTCATATCAAAACTAACCCTTTCCATCAGCATCTTGAATCGCTGATCAAAGTCCCACACGGACTCATTAGGATACTACTTAATCTCTTTAAGCTCTGTGATATATTGCACTTCGGATTTGGGCTTCCAGAACTCAGCGATCAATCCTGTACGAATTTCGTCTAGTGTTTTCATTGGGGTGCTGACAGGAACCTGCGTAAACTTCATAAACCAGTCTAAGGCGCGACCTCGAAGGGTTGTCGCCAGTTGTCCTTTCTTAGCATCCTCATTCGTAATCTGTTTTACAGTCCATACTGCCTCGCAGAGAAACCAGTACTGTTTGGGGTTATCTGTTCTGTTCCCCTGGAACAGCGGTAACTTCATGTCCTTTCCCACCATCCTAGGCTTCCTTCCTCCAGTCGTTGAACTATTAGTAATTAAATTTTGTGGAATTGATGAACTCCGTGGTGTCGAATTTGTATTCCTTACCGGTTGAGAGATAGTGAGCGGAGGGGTGGGTACACTGGCACTGGGGTTTGGTCCTGCCTCTATCCTGGGCGTAGCCTAGTCATCCTTGTTAGGACTGTGAGGTTGCTTCGTCCCGTGTGGTCTTCCTTTGTGGCCTTGCAGTTTGATCGTAGCAGGACCTTCTCCTATCCTCTACCTCTTTTCATGTCGAAACCTTGCTCGTCCCCTTGTAAGACCACTCTCTTCCTCAGCTTCACTCACAGTCTCATCATGAACTGCACCCATCTACCCCTTATCATTCCATGTACCACCCTCCACTGTCTCGGTACCCACGCCCCCCGCCCACCAGGTTGTTTACTGATCTAGATGCATATTCAATATACCCTTTTCGCAAATAAGCATCTTAATGGACAATTGGAGCGATAGCAGAAACCTTCCCCGGGGCTCGCAGAAAAAATATCTTTCAGCCTCACTATAGGATTTTTGTGTATCAACCGCAAATTTAGTGATATATCCTTCCAAGATACTATCAAGCCACACTTCAACAGCCCATGATGCTTTATTGTTGACCTCTTGCAGTTCTTGGATCAACTTTGGGGTCTAGGTCGTTAGCTCACCACCTTGGAAGTTCCTCTTCTGAAAGGTCAACTTTGCCAACCACTCGAACAAAACGACCGGGAATTCATAGAAAAACCATTCGTGTGGATCATCATGAATATACATTTCTACCCACTGATCTACTGTCAGTCGAGTGTTCCGGCTCTCTTCTTCAGCAAATTCTTGCAGCTTCTAGTCAAACCAACTTTGTATCTCTGGCTGCATCAGATGCAACAACATATACTCCTTTCACTTTGCACACGGTCCTGGCAACGAAACCATTTGTTAACCCAAACCCAGCGACAGGGGTTCCACTCACTGTCAACACATACCGCGACCTCCCTAAGCACCGACCCAGACAAGTTTAACCCCGTCCGACAACACCTGCAAAGCAGATGAAATCTCACCCGAGATGTTCAAGGAGAGTAGATGGAACCATGTTTCCGCCGAATGAAGGAGGATGGTTGCGGCAGTAATCACTCAAACGTATTACAACATTCAAAGATAGATCTATGCATTCAACCTTAGCAACATCGTATTCATAGCATTATTCAATAGAAACATTCATCACAGCAGGTCTAATAGTAAAGCATTAATTACAGCAAGAAAATATAGCATCATTCGTACATCGCAACATGCATTAACATAAGTAGAAGATACACAGGAATTTCACAAATAGCTCCGTCATGTCATATTAACTCTGAAAACCTTGATACAATGTCTCCGCAAAACACAGATCTCCTCAATAACTCTTGATCTTGGATACAGACTTAAAGACGCATACATTCAACATCCAAGGGTTCATACCAAGATGATTCAACACTTACAACTTATGTCTATATATAGGCTTCCTCCTTTACAATACTTGTCCACTTACTAACAACTTCCTGACCGACACTTTGGACAAATGACCCAAAATCTAACTAACGCGGTCCAAATGACCCAAAATCTAACTGACGCGGTCCAAATGACCCAAAAACCCACAAACTGCGGTACAATTCACCCAAAAATGCATAAAATAATCTTCTTTATGCCTAGCTCGCCGCCTTCCGCGACATCCTCTGACTTATTGTAGCATTAGCAATGCTGCAATGCTTACCAAACCGCCTACCAACAAAAACTTGTTTAAGATTCTGGACAAAGTATGGAATTTAACTAGCAATTTGGGGTTCAAATCCCCCTAGGGTAAGTACTGAAAATGACTCTCCAAATGCCTCCAACCCCACTCAAATTTCTGAACATAGTTAGGGGATGTCTCAAGGGTATTATTAAGGTCTCATATGCACCATTAATCAGTTATTAAGTCTGTTCTAACTTTCTGCCAAACAACAACAAAAATCACTAGTTCGACCCTTGGGGAAATGGCACCAAATCTTCTCCAAATGTAAATAAACTGAGTAAAATGACTTCAAATGATTGAGTACTGAACATGAAACTTGTATAATACATCAATAAAATTCCATTCATCAATAAACCATTAGTATTTTACTTATCCATTTGAATCCATCAACATTACATTGGTTCACAACAAGGTAGTGGGGAAATGGCATTGTTCTTTCATTAAAAATGAGATTTATACATTTCTACTTGGAATCTTGACATAAAAATTTCTGGAGATGAAGAAAATAGTATTTAATTCATATTACAAAATAAATGGGGCATTATAAGGTCCTCCAAAGAGTACAATAGCTCACCAAAAACGCCCTCCCTCAAGGAGAAAGAATATGCCTTCAAAACTGGAAATGGTTGAGAGAATGTGATGCATTAGAAGAAACCATGATCTGCCCTGTAGATTACTCCTGCAACAAATGAGTCCATTAAATCTCCAAATGAAAGGTCTGAATGGCCTTTTCAATTACCAACTTGGACATAAATCTTTCACCCTTGAAATTGGCTAAGGCAAAAAACTAGTCATCCACTAGCTCTCCCTCTTCACAAATGCAATTGCAAATTTCTCAAATGATCAAAAGATGCTATTCTTCTTTGTTCATGACTTTTATAAACTTCTTATGTCCTCCATGGGTCGAATTCCTTCCAAGATATTCATGCCAACTCAAGTTGGGAAGAGATTCCAAAGAATGCCACTTGTACAACAATTCCTAGTCTCCCACTTCCACCAAATCACATGTGGAAGCATCTTAGCTGGTCTAACTCCCTTGAGCGCCCTCTTGGAGGCTATTTTTAGACTTGACATGTCATATATGTCATATGTCAGACTTCAGGTCTGATTTGTGTCATAGGTGTCATAGCATCTTCATCATTGTTGTCATAGAGCTATGGAATCTAGCCCAAGTGTCCCACTAGCTCGAAATTGCCTCTTCCTCTTCCATGGGAGTTAATCTTCCTCTATATTTCGACCTTGGATGATTCATGCCATGAATAATACCTTTTGAACTCCCCCAAGTATGTTACCATTCACCTTGAATTCAAATTGGTGAGAAAATGATGCCAACTGTAGTGGGGAAATATAGACATATGTGGGTCTCACTTCCTCCATGTGTCTTCATGATCAAATGCCACTTTTATTTTCACTTGTATATATTTATTTAGCTCCTTTATTAAATATTTATGCCATTCTAATGTTCAAACACCATTTATTATCCCCCTTATTCCAAATCCCAAAGCTTCCACCCCAAACCTAGGGAACTAGTAATTTTCCTCCTTGGCAATTATTTGACCTTTAGCATCAATTTGATAAACTCTCATAAATATGGCCAATGGGCTTAGGCCATTGTAACCCAATGCAAAACTTGGGACATGACAACTTTCCTTATTATAAATAGATTTATACTTGACTCCAATATTTTATTGGAACAATTCCATTTTAAAGTTTCAATAATCTCTTTGAAATTTGTTTGAACAAGAGCCATGAGTGACAATGTCCTTGACTAGAGACTTGATATCAAATAATAGAAATATCACAAAGTATAAAAGAAAGTTGCAAAAAGCAAACAATATTTGCCTATATTTTCATACCACTTGAACATTTTTTATAGATGTCATTGTGCAAAGTCAATAAAGATAGAACCAATGACGTACAAACTACAAAAAGGAGGCTTGGAATAATTCACTATAAATAGAATGGTGTACAAAATAGAGCACTATGTTTTTTAATGGAACAAAGCAAACTATGTTATGGCTTTTGCACTGACTTCGACAATCCATACACTAATATTTCTAAAGTGGATAATGCCCAACATTGTTTGTCATTGTTGTAGCTTCATGTTTTGTGTTTTTCTTTTCATTATAGATCGATTAAGTCACTGTAAGATTCATAAATCCTTTTCATTTTTTTTCAAAAATTCGTTCATCCAAGGCCTTGTGCTCCTGTGGACATGTTTAGTCCTCTAGGTTGACCTTAATGGAAATACCATCGAAAGGAAAACTCATGCCAAAAACATTAAACCCTAAAATGGCTATTTACAACATTTGTTTGAATTGACATGATATGAAACGAATCAATGAAACATTGATTTTTTATACCATTTGTTCTAAAATATGCACCTATAATTTGCAAAATGAAATATAATCCATGTATCAATATCTCCTTTCACACTTTAATATGAAAAATAAAATATAATCCACATATCAATATGACCTTTCATAGTACAAATTTCGAAATTATTTGTGTAGCAGAGTAGGCGGTTTCCATTCAATAATTCTAAGCTTGATAAGCACAAGTACGCTCCTCATATTTTTCTTTTAACATTGTTCCAACATGTTATGTTCTCTACCTCTATAGCTTCTTAAGTCATATGTTGCGACCTTGCACGAGAATAATCTTAATACAAATTACTAAATAATGTTGTGAGGCATTCATGTTATCCCTACTTGAAGTAACATGATAATCCAATTTGTCCAATAAGGTTATGAGGCATCTAGGTTGTTACTGCTTAAAAGTGTTTGGAACCCCACCTAACACGCTAGGAACAAAGCCTCAAAGAGCTAAATCCTATAACAAAGCAAACAAATAAGAAAAATGCAATGGCAGTCTTGCTTGGCACAAATGAGCTAGCTATAGAGCAATCATTTAGGTCAATAACGAATTTATAGAGATCTAATTGTGCTCTAGTGAACCTAATGAACACATGCTACCTCAAGTTTACTAGAAACAAAAAATGTTAACAAAAAATTTTGTGTTTATATCCCGTTGTTACAATAACTTTACTTGAAGCTATAATGACATGGCATACCTATTTCCTAGACTAGGACATGATTCAAATTGAATCACTAGAATGTCAGTGAAAGATCTAATTAAGAAATGATTATAAGAAAAATATTATTGAAATCACATTGTTAAAAAAATACTAAACAAATTTGGCCAGATCTTAGATTTATCAAGAACATTGGTCGATAGGAAACTCATACCAATATTCTTAGTCATTAGACATTTGCACTGCCATATGTATAACAGAATAGATAGATTGTATTAGGTAAGTTGCTACGTCATGCTAAAAATAAAGTTTATTGCCACAACACTCCATATTTTTCCTAGTAAAAGATCATTTTTAGGTAAAAGGGCCAATGAATCACAGACAAAGGGTCCATTCCATATCATTTTTTCACAAATTGAGAAGAAAAAACAAACCAAACCATTTTCTGCTCAATATGCAATTAAGGAACTTGCAGAATGAAAAAAAAACAAACTGTTTTGCAATTTTATTGAATTCGGTATTTATGATGATATCATAAATATCTCTAAGAAAGAACAATCTTTTGATACATCTAAAGATTTAATATGCATACCTCCTTTGGAATTCATTAATTAAATCATCCTAGACTGTCAATCTAACAACTATTGTAGCATGCATCTATCTATCACATGTAACATTGATGCATTTTCACATAGACAAATTGTAAGTAGCTAAGGGCTATGTTGACGAACATCGGCGTGGGGGAAATACTAGGAAATCCAAGATATGAAGGGGAAAATTTCATTGATTTAACTTTTGGTTATTTAATTGTTGTAATCTGAGGGATTACATGGAGTTACTAGTGGCACATCAGTCATAAATATATGTACATTGCATGCATGAGCATACATACATGAGAGAGTAGGAGAATAGAGTAATGGGGACCCAAGGAAAAAGTGTTTGTATTTATTAGACAAGCCATACATGTACAAAAAGCATCTTTCTTTCCTTGGATCACCAGCCTATTATATATTTGATACATGGAGTTATTCTATTATGGTTTCATAACTACTCTTTCAATTACCATAACCAACACGACTAAATGGGACGGCTATATGCTAGTTAGTCGAGAGGACCTAGTCAACTAGGCTCCTCCAACATCTCCCCCACCCTAAAACATTTCTTCATCCCGAAGAGACTCAAGGAGATGCAAAATTTGGAGACACAATTTACAATATAATTTGTACTATTTATGGTATGACATGGATGTTTGACCTGGAGGGATGCATTCGACACAAGCTTTGATAATTGCTATAGCAGAGAGAGCAAGTTGGTGTTGGAAGTCATCCCCTTCTGATTAGATGTATTGATATTTGATGTTAGGATGGTCAATTTGGAGAGCTAGAGGAGCTTGATCTACATTATTTCTCTCAGATGCTTCTACATGTCAGGACCATAAGCTTATATTTGAAGCTCAGTAGACTGCATTATGAGATAAATCCATGGAGTAAGATTATTGACTTATTCATGAGCTTGATTTCCTTGTTGGATCCATTGGTACTCATTTTGTCAAAGATGTTCTTATCGTTTCTTTTCCATATGGATATATTTTTCTAGCGCTTGAGCTGCGTCTGGAGTGGCTGATTGCTTCTGTTGATACAATTCCAATACAGTATTTTGTTGCTTTTGTATATCTATGAAAACTTTGCCATAATAAGAGTACCAATTGTTTAAGACAACTTATGCATTAGTCTCTTGGGATTCAAATTATTTTAAATATGGCATCGTATTATGTGAATGTTTTGAATTGTTCGTTGAGGAGGAAGCCTATTTCATCTTGTTGTTTCTTAAATAGTTGTTCTCGAATGTTGTCACATTTCTCTAGGGAAAATTCAAAGAGAGATTTAATTCTATCAGGAAGTTTCTCTTGTAGATGTTCTGACAACTGTCCAATACTTTGTTGTACTTTTTCGGAGCAAGCACTTTATGTATATTTTTCTTCTTCCTAGACTGTTTTGAGTTCTTTAGAGTCGTCCACCATCTTTTGTAACATTCTACAGTGGCCAGTTTGATAAGATTATCAATTTATTTTTCCCATATTTATGAAGGTGACAGGGTAACTAATTTTGCTTCTTGTCCTTCTATTGGTTTGATCGAGAAGGTGATCTTGGGATCCTTCTTAGTTTTCTTTCCTTTCTTTGTTGATTTCATGGAATCTTTAGTAGAGTTTGGATTTATTGGTGTTGTAGTATTTGTATTTGTAATGGATGTGGTTGGGGAAATAGATTTCGGAACTACTGAGGTCGATGGTGGAACTGGTGATGATGGGTTTCTAAATATGTTGGTAGTAGAGGTGTCTATGTTAAAGACAATGAGGATGGTAAGAGAGATGAAAACAATAAAGGGGGCGATGATGATATAGGTAACGAATGTAGAGGAGGTGATGGTAAAGGAGACTACAACAATAAGTTATCGATAGATGAGGTCATTGGCTCTGTTGATGCTGTGGTCATCCAAGGAGAAGATATGTGGGTTGTCTGGGGTGGTAAGGAAATGAAAAAATGTAATGGGGGTGTTTGATTGAAAAAGTATTTGAAGTCTTGTACAAAAGTTGCGATACTTGAGGGTGAGAGTGGGGTATTAAAGTCGGAGAGGCATTCATGAGAGAAAATGGTGAAGTAGTAACGACAATTGAGTCGACTAGAGCACGCATGGTCACTACTACGGTGAGATGGTTTGGATGAATTATAGGTATAGAGAGGAGTGCATTCGACGGGATAGTTACGGTTGAACTTGTTCTCATGGGCTTAGACGTAACTGGTCGTGAGATAGGTGATTGCATTACATATTTTATAGAAGGTAATTTCACTTTTCCTGAAGTTTGAGATTTTATAACCAAGCTTACTGACTAGATGGGGGGGTTGGATATAGTTCTACATATTGACAAAATTCAGGTGTATGTACAATTTGTTCAAATCTAGGAGTGGTTACCTCTTTTTGGAGTTCTTCTTCAACTCTAGCCGGTGATGGGGGAAATGATTCATGTGTTAAATCAACTAGGTCCTCTTGAGTTTTGGAAGTGCATGCTTTTTTTTGAAGTGGGATGGGTACTGCAGTAGGGATTGTTGTAACAACTGGAAATGACGGCTTCTTCGGTTGGAATTATTTCTAAATATGCTTGTCGACCAACACATTGTTCTTTCCGAATTTAATAAATACTTTATGAGCTTGATCTCTAAGTTCCTCAATGTCATCTTCTATAGGATACAGTAGACGTTTTATTTTCTTGGAATTTTTTTTGGTTGCTTTTCCTTTAGGTCGCATTGGTACTCAAAGATCTTGCGAGCAATTTTTCCAACTTGTGCTTTAAGTTGTGGTTTTCAAATTTGGGTTGTTCTCCCTCCTTGATGAGTGGTTCTTCTTCATATGTTTTAGTCACATCATCTGTATATTTAGTGAATGGCTCTTTACTTGTAGTGGTGATTGGAACAAGTGCTAAGGGTTAACTGGCTCTTCTTCTACACAAAATGTTGTAATATATAAGGTGACTTCTCTCTGTTCTTCAAGTTATCCTTCTATCATAGGTTCGATGAGGCTCAAGTGCTAAGTTGTAACCAAAGTCGGTATGGGATATGTTGTGTTCAACTATTTTTCCATATCAGTGAATAACTCCCAGATGTTTGGATAAAATTCTAATTCTTGAGCTTCTCATCCCGCTCTCTGGTTATACCAGAATTTTGTGAGTCTAAACAAAGTTCAATAGGTGCTTCCGGGGGTAGGAAACAACATACATGTTTCAATACTCTCCATATTGTGCATCTATTTTTTATGTCTTGGAACCAAATTTCCAAATATGTCTTCTCTTTGTTGAGCTTGAATGATGGTCCTTTTCCCGCAAATGCCTGAAAAATTGTCATGAGATGTTGGCAAGTGCTGGAAAATTATTTTTCTCCGAATGGGGTAATTTTTGGCTTTACAATCCATATTAGTAATAAAGGAAATATGATGGCGTGTGCATAATCCTAACATTTTACAGAATTTTCTTTGACTAGCTGAGCTAGATGGTTAGCCAGATTGAAAACTCTTGCATCGGTTGCAACCTGCTTTATAGCTTCTAACATGTCTAGTATCAAGTTGAATGGATGACCTAAGCTTGTTATACATAAGGAAATAATAATAACATCCCATTTATGGTTTTTATATTGTACTTTGTTGATTATGAGTCCTTTCGAATTCTTGCCAACAACTGACCTTGTAAATTCCTCCACTAGGGATAGTGCATTGTTAGTCATTGTGACTATTAATCCCTTGCTTGAAAGGCATGTAATTGTGATAATGAGGGAATCAATGATAGAAATGGTCTCATCTATCCAAATTTTACCATCATGGTATCAACTTACCAGAAATTTTGCAATAATTTCCTTCAAACCGTCGAATGATACAATCAAAGATGCATTGAAATATTGTCATATTGAGGCTATGTTGAGCTTCTGGGAAGGTCTATCCATTTTTTTTGTCTCAGACTCCCTATTCCTTTAAATCTTTGTAATATATTCCCCAATTGGGCTCGTCAAGTTTGGATTTCTTAATTTTGTGTATTCTTGCTTCGAGGGATGTCATGGAGCCTTATTCTAATAGCACTTTGGATTTTAGCTCAGCTACTTTGGATCTAGTTCTTGTGGAGGTTTTCTTTGGTGCCATGGCTAGCCCATTGACAGGGAGGGTTAGAAAATTTTCTAAGTTATTTGCTTGCTCAAGTTCGTACTGTGTTGTGAAATACAAACATGAGTCTTCATGTGAATTTATAGGTGTGGAAAGTTGTAGTACTTTAGAGCAGGTGGGTGAGCACACTAAATTCAAATTCTGCGGGTTACAGCTCACTCGCACTTGTGGCATAACTTCTCTAGGAATTTTTCTTTGTTCCTTGGGCGGTTTGCCTGGTAGTCTTTGAGTTTCTTGGTACTTTCTTCGGTCCTTCGCTCTATGTATCTTGTTGTCTGTCTTCAGTCGTCTAGGTATTTCTCCAGTTGGTCGTTTCCATGAATATTTCCTTGTATCTTTATACTTCAAGTCATAATTGTAAGTAGGCCAATTGCTTTTAAATTGATGTCGTTTGCGATCCCACACTCAACCTCTTCTGCCTAGTTTACTCCCATTTTTTCTATGTTGCATCCACTTTGCCAAAGAAATCCACATCTTAATGTTTTTTATACTATTTTATAGGTTAGTTAATGCAACTGCTTTTTAATTATAATGAGAATTAGTTAATTTTACCTAATTCTAACAAACCTGGCACATGACATTCGACTAGTGATGATACAACACTAGTTGGCATTGTGCCTCCTTCATAGTTGGTAATGTTTTAGATGTGCTCTATTTAAGACTTTTTGGAAGACGCGACCTTGAAGTGTTTATAGCCTCACAAACCCATTGATTTTAATTTCTTCGACTATGTAGGGCCCTAACCATCCGATATCTAGCTTTTTCAGTTTTCCTTTTATTCAATTATTTTATAATAGTGCTATATTGCCAATGGAGATGTCTTTGCTTTTGATATTCCGATCATGCCATGTTGTTTTCTATTTATTATAGACTTCTTGATGATGTATAGCAATCATTATGTCCTCTTCCAACTTTTGTAAAGAAAATATTCTAACTTGGATTGCTTGAAAAATGTTGAGATGCAAAACTTGGGAAATATATGGTGCTTGTTGTTTAAAGTACACAAGGAAAATTGCTTCTTGTCTATATACTAGCTTAAATGGTGTTTGGCCCATCGATATTTTATATGTTGTTCTGTATGCCCATAATATGGTGGGAATCTTGTCGTCCTAGTCATATTTTTCAATATTGCAAATATTTGTTAATACTTTAGTAAGTGCTTTCTTGAATGACTCGACAACTCCATTCAATTGGGGGTGGTAGGATGTACTTTTATGATGATCTATCAGGAATTATATGGTTAACAACTTAATATTTTTATTAATAAAGTGTGTACCTTAATCACTGATGGTTGTTAACGGGCACCCAAATCTTGTGATTATATTTTAATATATGAATCAGGATATGACTTCGTTAGTTCAAGTTTCGACTGATTTTGCTTTGACACATTTTGGTTACATACTCTACTGCAGTAATAATATATTGTGCCCCGGTCCGACGACCAGGGTTAGGAAAGGGTCTAACGAAATATATTTCCCATATTTCAAATGTAAGGTTGGTATTAACAGATATTAAAATAATTTCATGTCCTCTTAGTGGTCATCCCATTCTTTGGCATTTTCACACTTATTCACATGAACTTTGCAGCCCCTATGAAGGGATGGCCACCATAGTCCTGATTGTAATATTTTTCTTGTGGTGGTATTGGCGTGAAAGTGTCCTCTTGCAGGTCCTTAGTATGCTTCTTGTATGATGTCTTGTCGTTAATGCTCAAGTGTGCATTGATGGAGTATGTCATCAGCCCCTAATTTGTATAAGTACCCATTGATAATTGTGTATGGTATTGATTTGATTTTTCTTTCATTGCTAATTTTTTATTTTTTTTTCTTAATGTTCCTCGAGGTGCCTAGACTTCCTATAAAAAATCTACAATATTTTCTAATTCTCTCAGTACCGCTTCTACACTAAAAAGGTGTGTGTCTGGTAGTTCATCAAAGATGCCGACTGGTTCTTCACTAGTTTCAATGTGCAACAAGTGGTCGGGACCGACATTCGACTTTCCTGGTCAAGCTATAATTTCAAATTCAAATTTGTGAAACAACAGGAGCCAACAACATATACGACCATGGTGAAGTGGTTTATTCACCAAGTATTTGAGAGCTTGATGGTCTAAATAAAATAAAAATGGATTAGCCAATAGATAATGTTGATATTTCTGTAGTGTGAATATCATTCCCAATCCTTCTCTTTTATTTGTTGCGTAATTTCTTTCAAATTTTTTAGCTTTCGACTAGTGTATGCATTGGGGTAGTTAAGTCCTTCATCTCCAGGTTGTGTTAATACCGCTTCGACTGCAATTCCTGACACATCAATAAGGACGTGGAACTTCTTCGACCAATTAGGAAATTTAAGTATTGGGGATTCTACTCATTTTCAAGCAGTTCGAAATATTCTTCACATCCTGGTGTCCATGAGAATTCAACATGTACTCTAAGTAACTATTCCAATGTAAATGTGATGTTAGAATAATGTCGGATGAATTTTCTATCATATCCAGTATGTCCAAGCAATATTCTAACTTGCTTAGGGTTTATTGGTGGTTTTAAGTCCAAGATGACTTTTATTTTACCTAAGTCCACATTTATGTCATCCTTACACATGACATGGCCCAATAGTAATCCTATTGGTGTGGCAAATATGCATTTCTTTATATTTAAGGATAATTGTATTTGTCTTCACCTCTCTAGCATTAGACGAAGCCACTATACATGGTATTTGAGCATTGAGTATATGGTCCATTCATAGAAGTAGACAACCATTATTTTATATAAAAATTCTTGAAAAGATTTTATAACTATTCTAGAGAAAATGTATGGGGCATTCAATAGGCCAAATGGCATGAATTTGTAAGCAAGCGACCCAAATTCACAGACAAATGTAGTCTTATGATGGTCTTCTTTCGTAATGGGAACCTGGTTATACCCCGAAAATCCATCAGTGAAAGAGTATAATTCATGCCCATCAACTTCATTAATGATTTGATTGGCAAAGGGTGTTGAGACGGCGTATGTGAGGGTTACATTATTGAGACCTCTAAATTCGACGCAAATGCGGATTTATTTTGGGTTGTGCTTTGTTTGGTTGGAAAATCATGGGGTTGTCCACTCGGATTGATCAACTAGATATATTATGCCTGCATTTCACATGTTTTCAATTTCTTTCTTGACTATATCCTTATACTTGTGGGATAATTTGTATGGTTGTTTCTTGACAGGTTTAGCATCAGGAATTATGTCTATTTTCATCTCTCCCATTTATTGTACCAATCCTTTCAAATCCTTATAGTCTTGAGCAAACACATCTTGATACTCTTTAAGCAGATTAGTTATTTCTGCAGACTGTTGTTCCGACCAATAGTCGCCTATATTTGCTATTTTTTATCGACCGTAAGTAGATATGTCAAATTATTTTGTCTTAATTTCAACATCCATCCACTTGGGTGATTTTGATTCATTGATCAATCATTTTCCTTCTTTAAATTCTGTAAAAGTTGGGGGGAATTATTTGTTGGCATATTCATTCTCCTTTTCTTTGATGGAAATTTTAAAAGTTATTTTTATTGGTTGAATTACTCATGGTTGATCTCTCTTCCATCGAAAATGTTTCCCATAAGTATGCTCATTCTCCATTTCTAGTCGTGTCGTATCTTGATCCAACTGCTTATTTTTAATGGACATTGCTTTACATTCTGAGGTTAGTCGAATGCTCAGACCATTTTCTTGTGTTGTCGGTTTAATGAACCGGTGCAATTCTTGTACTACATCATGAAGGAAATCTTTTGTAGGGGAGAAGGAGAAATATTTAATAAAATTTCCCCTAAGGTTATTCTAGTTACATGTTTCTCCTCTCGCTTCTTCCATTTTATACCATTTGTTAGGTAGGTCATCTAGGGTACTTGGAAACAAGTGTGGCCAAATTCTTTCATCTTTGTATCATGCTCGCTTCCATTCTTTTTCACATTTCTCTATATGGATGACAAGGTCCAGACATTGTACAAATTTCTAAATTTTTAGTTGAGGTATTCATTTCTTTCCTCCAAATATTTCAACGAAATACATTGATGCGGTGATCCATGTTTGCAGTTGTGCCTGATGGGTGTCCCACCATCAAGTTGCTTGTCTTGTGAATGTTTCTACTAGACTTTGAAATTAACCTCATTCACATATGGTGTTAAGTACTTGTTCGACATGAATTACTGGCAACTCGCATTCCTTGAACCTCAAAGGGGCCAAATTTGTTGGTTCATTTTTCAATGGTATAAGGGTTGGATATTCTTTTGCTCTTTTTTCGAATATTTTTGGGATTGCAGTTATTGCGAAGCATTTTGGTGTTGGTTATCGAGGGGCATCTTTGACTGTCCAACATTCTCTTGCATTTTTTTCGTAGTTTCAATATGTTAATTGTATAATTCAAAGTCGTAATTTTGTCCAACAGACATAGGAGAACCAAGATGGATTCACCAAATTCGTTAGGTTCTATTGAATCTTCATTATCTTGCATGACTTGGTATAAATGAATTATATCTCCATCATTATCATATGGTTTCTCCCAGGGTTTCCCTTGATATGGATTGATAGGTACTATGACCTTTTTTTCCTTCACCTTTCAATTTGATTCTATCTTTTTCTAAGGAAATATAAGCTTTCATTTTGCAACCCTAGGGGTGACTGACTAATGCCGGTAATGATTTGGATCCTTCCCTTGGGTCGATGATTTCAAAATCATTATATGATTTGATACCCATAATTGTGGTATTAACATTTTTCCATGCACCAATGGGTTCGATCAGTCCTTGGTTGGTAAGTTTAAGGTAGATGCATGATTCTACTAGTCGTTGTCAACCCAAAATTTCCTATGTCAGCATTGTCATTATATTGGCTTGGGACCCAAAGTCGAGGATGACTTGTGAGATGTAGAACCCTTGGACTTCAAGGTCAATAATGGGGTGAATATCAATTTTTTCTTTTTTATTCAAACTGCAAATATTTTTGGTGATCCTTGTTAAGGTTATATGCTACTAAAGACTAAATTCTAACTTCATGAGAATTTAATACATTTTCACAATAACAACATAACAAGGATCTATGAAAGATTCACAATCACAAGGTACACAACAATATATCATGGGAAACCCTCAAGGGGAAGAAAACCCAACAAGAACTTCCTCAATATAGATTACCAAAGTACAATGCCCAAAATAGGTCTCACAAATAAGAGAGACAAACCCAAACTCTAGAGCCAAGCCAATCCTCCTCCTCCTTCGCAGACTTCTCTCTCTCCTCTAATGTGCAATGCATGAATGAGTGAATGTTACAAATGAGAGGAAGTCACTATCTATTTCTACTTTAATTTTCACTTGACAAATAACCTAACTAGGTCGGCCTCACTTTAACTTGACTGGGGCGACCTCTCTAGAAAGACTCAATTAATAATAATAATAATAATAAACTCTTATGGGTACTATCAACCCGACTTACAATGGAGGTTTTACCTCATGAATTTTGCATGACCAAATATAATAATGACATCCCCAAATGGAGGTAAAACATCCGTGACGGAGTTACAATAATAAAATACAAGTAGAATATTCTTCGAAGTTACATTAATTAAACACTCCCCCTTAACAAGAAGGGTATTCGACTGACAACAACAACAACAACATGTGTGGCTCTACACAACATCATCAGAAGGAAGGAGGAGGGGCATCATCAACAACATCATCTGGAACATTGGTTGGTACATCTATAAATCATTGGAAGTTATTCAACAACATCAACGTCAACAACTGGAACAACTTGTTGAAACATCATCAACATATGCAACACGAAGCTGGAACATCATCATTTGCAGTTCTTGAACATCATCATCTACAACGAAGAGCTGAAGTATCATCATCATATTCAATACAAAGATGAAGTATTATCATCATCATCTTCAGTACAGAGCTCAAGAATCATCATCATCATCCTCAGTATAGAGTTGAAGTATCATCATCTGCAACACTAGAGTATCCTCATCTTTAGCACTGGAACATTATATTATGTAGAAATGGAGCATCCTCATCTTCAACACTGGAGCATTACCTTCTGCAGCACTAGAATATCATCACCTGCAGCACACATGATCCTTCATTTCGGAATAACGGGATCATGGACAGTCCTTCCTTTCAGAATTACAAGACCCAGTCCAACAACTTTGGCGATCCTTCCTTTCAAAATTACGGGATCTTGGAGAATCCTTCCTTTTGGAATTACGGGATCTAGTCCAACAACTCTGGTGATCCTTCCTTTCGGAATTACAAGATCTTGGACAATCCTTCCTTTCAGAATTATGGGATTCTGGTCCAACAACTTTTGTGATCCTTCTTTTCGGAATTACGGGATCATGGACACTCCTTCCTTTTGTAATTATGGGATTCTAGTCCATCAACTCTAGTGATCCTTCCTTTCGGACTTATGGGATCATGGACAATCCTTTCTTTCAAAATTACAGGACTCTAGTCCATCAACTCTGGTGATCCCTCCTTCAGAATTACGGGATCATGGATAGTCCTTCCTTTCAAAATTATGGGACTCTATTCCATCAACACTAGTGGTGCTCAAGACAATCCCTCCTTTCGGAATTACGGGACCCAGTATTTACGGAGCTACCACACTTGGACGATCCTTCCTTTCATAACTATGGGATCCTTTTCCACTACTCACATCTTAGACAATCCTTCCTTTCGGAACTACAGGATTCTAGTCTAAGGATCAACATTTAAGACTATCCTTCCTTTCGAAATTACAGGATCACTGTCTAGGGATGATCAACATTTAAGACTATCCTTCCTTTCGAAATTACGGGATCACTGTCTAGGGATGATTAATCCCACCACAACTCAGGATCAACATTTAATACTATCCTTCCTTTCAAAATTACAGGATCACTATCTAGGGATGATCAATCCTGCTGCACGACAATATCATCAACATTACTCCCCCTTTTGAGGGAATTCCTTACATACTACACCAATCTTGTCATGGAAATTCTCAAACTTCACACAAGATAGTGGCCTAGTCAACACATCTGCAACCTGCTCATTGGTGCTCACATATTGGATCTTTCTAGCTCCCTTTTGCACCATATATCGAATGTATAAATACTTTATTTCTATGTTCTTCGACTTATCATGGAACATAGGGTTCTCTATCATATTTATACAACTCTATTTATCACATAGAATCACCGTGGTATCTAAATCTAGATCAAATAGACCTGATAACAAATTCCGAAGCCATAAGGCTTCACAACTGGAAAAACAAGATGCAATATATTATTCTTCTGCAATGCTAAGAGAAACACTAGAATTCTACTTGCTTATCCATGAGATCATGGTTGACCCCATACTGTAACATCCTCCTGAAGTTCTCTTTCTGTTTGAGACACTTCTTGCCCAATCTGAATCTGTGTAACCAAACAATCTGAAGTCATGATCTCTAGTATAATTGAGACCATAGTCTATTGTAACTTTCAGGTACCTCATCACATTATTTGTAGGTACAAGGTGAACACATCTGGGATCAACCATATACTGACTCAAGGTGTTCACAACAAAGCATATATCTGGCCCGATATTCATCAAATAAGTCAATGACCCAATAATCTTCTTGTATAGTGTCATATCCACCAATTTTGACGAAGCATCAGATAGAAAATTCAAATTTGTATCCATGGGTTTGGCCATGGCTTTACACTCCAACATATCAAATATTTTCAATATTTCTACTACATACTTCCCTTGATTAAGGAAGATTCCTTCTGGGCTCTGCCATACTTCGAGACCTAGAAAATAATGCATCAATCCAAGGTCTTTCATCTCAAATTCTGTAGCAAGCTTCTTCTTTCAAAAAATAAATTCGCTATTTGATCATTTTTAGTCTCCCATATCGCCTATATTTACACAAAATATTTTTTTTTATCATAATATTCACCAAAATTTACAAGTTTCAGTAGTAGATTGTGTGTTTCATATTTAATATTCGCCTACCAATCTATATATATGTTTTTTTCAATCCAAAATAATTGCCTAGAATACTATACTTAAGTATAGTTTTATAATCCTTAAAAAATACCCTGCTTGAAGTAAAGGTTAGGATCAACTTTACTCTTGGTAAATCCCAAGCTCGTCAAAAAACTATCAATTCTTCCATACCAAGCTCTTGGAGCTTTCCTCAACTCATACAGAGCCTTCTTTAGTTTGCAAACATGCATATCTTTGTTTTCAACCTCAAATCCTTGTGGTTGTTTTATGTACACTTCTTCTTCAATGACACCATCCAGGAAAAAAAATTCACATCCATCGGGTGTAACTTCCACTTCATCGTGGTTGCAAGTGCCATGATGGTTCTAATTGAAGTGTACCTTTCTACTGCTGCAAATGTTTCTTTATAATCGATTCCTTCATTTGGAGAGAATCCAAGAGCCATAAATCTATCTTTGTATTTTTCAATACTTCCATCCGTTGCATGTTTTATCTTGTATATCCATTTGTTTCATATTTCCAAGTCACTGGATACCAAGATCTCGAACTCTATTGCAAGTTCTCTCTGGCACCCATCTATGAGCTTCTCATCTTCAACCTTGTAGAAAAGGTTGATGTCTCATCACTGTTTTATCTCATCATTCTATCCATGAGTGACTTCTGAGCCCATACAAAATCTTCTTCAATCTGCATACATGCAGTTCTCTCAGTCTTGTAGGTTGCTCGATATCTTCTTCTACTTTGATTACACCTTGAATCTAGATACTAGAGAAACATCTCATCATAGTCAACTTCCTCTACTTGATTTCATTAGTCTTGCTTATAGTTGAACGATCTCCACTAGAACAAGTCTCATCATTCTTCATTTGTAGGTGATCGTGTATGATACTTCCTACAAGTCAAATTCAGTAGCATGGTTAGAAAAATTTCATATTTTCCAAAAGATATGCATAAAAACATAAGTCATAGTGTCATAATTCTATCTTATCCAATAACACAACATTCATCCATATCCCACATTCATATGGTAACTTTCTAGATGCCTTCCATCTCTACCAGAACATTATTAAGAGCTTGCACTACTCGCAATATGTCAACAAAGAGGTTTCACTCTAGATAAGTAGAAATGGAATGTTGTATGGCACCATAGGCTACTTACTCATCACATGCATATTAGTAGTAAACTGCTCATTAATGCAACTATTATAACATGCATAATATACTTCCTAAATCTAGGAATAGAAATATGTACACAACTGAACAATAAAATTTAAACAATTTGATAAAAATGACAATTCAACTACTTATCTTTGTTTGTTTGGCAAGATCTCTTTTGATCCTAGTCTCCTTGCAGGGATTACTGGAATGTCTCATGGTGATCTCTACTCCATCATCTAATTTTGAGGTCCTATGCCTTTCTTTCTTATGATCTATAATGTTGATCAAGTCTTCTACCATAGATCAAAGTTGTTTCTAAGTAATCTTATGTGAGCCCCCTTCTTTTGACCCAATAACAACTACATCTTCTATAAAATAAATTCTAATCTCTTTCTATAGTACATCCTCCTTCATCATCAGAGTTCCTGAATCAAGCTTGTATGTTGTTTCTCCTATTCTCCTAGTGAAAATTTCTCAGGGGAGTCCTTTTCTTCAAAATTGGAGAGAGCACTTTGAAACACCACCATTATAGGGCATATTCTTCAATTTCTTCTTTTGGTAACTTCTTGGGAGTTCCTTCTTCTTCTTCTTCTTCTAAATGAGCATGATGTCTTTTGTTACTCTTCTTCTTGTATTCTTCTTTTCTCACTGAACAATCTTTGGCAATATATCCCATCTTATCAAAATAATAACATTGATAATAAGAGAAGTATTTATACTTGTAGTTTCCTTTCTTGTACTTCTGAAACTTATTAGGTGGGTGAAACTCCTTATGATTTTCCTTCTTGAAATGGGATTTTCCCTTTCCACTTTTAGTATGAGTAGCTAGGGCTTGATCATCTTCTCTGAGTATTGCTTCTCGATTTTCTACTCTAGCTCCCCCTTGAACACATTCTTCCCATACTATTTCAAATAGTATAATTTCCTTTCTTACACACATTGTTTGGATAAAAGAGTCCCAAGTTCTAGTGATACCATTGAGAGCAGTCATCACAAGTTCATCTTGGTCAAGCTTATCTCCAATTTCTTCTAGTTGTTCTCTGAATTGAGAAACCCTAGTAAAGTATTCTTGGATAGATTCACGTTGATTCATCATCATGATTTTGACTTGGGTTCTCAAATTCATTTTATTATTGATGTTCTCTCCTTCATACATCCTTGATAGGACATCAAACATCTCCTTTTGTGTTTTCTTGGAGGATACTTGAGGAATCAAGTGATCCTTGATGGAGTTTGCTATGATCCCCTTGGCCCTAATCATGTCCTTCGTGTGTTTTTCCTTTGCTTTAGCTTTTTCAGGATCTGGTACATCTTCTTTAACAAACTTTGAAAGATCATTCTCTTCTAGAATGAGTCCAATCCTATACTTCCAAGCACGAAATTTCTCTATGCCCTCCAACTTGTCATCGAGCTTAGTGCTTGGGGCCATCTTATCCCGGAGAGCAAAGAATAACAAAAAATTAAAATTTCTCAAAATTGAAAACTAAACTCACCAAAAGATGTGCTTGACTAAGGCGTGTATGCTCGTACACTTTATTTATGAAGATTCCAAATTTTCATTCTTGAAATTTGACTTGCGAAATTCTCGTCTACAGTTTTTGGCTTTCTCTGGTTTTCTGGTTTTTCTGGTCCAAAGTCATACTAGGGTTTGACTTTCTGGAAAATTCACCCACTGAAAAATTTAGATCTTGGTGCCAATATATGTGCCTAGGATGGGTGCACTTGCCTATACCACTTGCACTAAAAAATTCCACTTTTATAAGAATCCGTAAATTTTAAGCTCGGAGAGAGAGAGAGAGAGATTTACCCTATGAAATTTTCTCTTTTCAATCTAATTCTGATACCATGTTAAGATTATATGCTACTAAAGACTACATTCTAACTTCATGAGCATTTAATACATTTTCACAATAGCAACATAACAAGGATATCTAAAAGATACACAATCACAAGCTACACAACAGTATATCTTGGGAAACCCTAAGGGGAAGAAAACCCAGCAAGAATTTCCCCAATATAGATTACCAAATTACAATGCCCAAAATAGGTCTCACAAATAAGAGAGACAAACCCAAACTCTAAAGCCAAGCCAATCCTCCACCTCCTATGCAGACTTCTCTCTCTCCTATAATGCACAATGCATGAATGAGTGAATGGTACAAATGAGAGGAAGTAACTCTCTATTTATACTTTACTTTTCACTCGACAAATAACCTAACTAGGTCGGCCTCACTTTAACTTAACTGGGATGACCTATCTACAAAGACTGAATTAATAATAATAATAAACTCTTATGGGTACTATCGACCCAACTTACAATGGAGGTTTTACCTCATGAATTTTACATGACCAAATATAATAATGACATCCCCAAATGGAGGTAAAACATCCCCGACGGAGTTACAATAATAAAATACAAGTAGAATATTCTTCAAAGTTACATTAATTCAACAATCCTTTCGTGTGTTGGGTTGTTTTGAATATTGTACATTAACTCAATTAATCATGCAATATATTATTCCTTTGTTAAGACTTCCAATAGCTCATTAAGTGTTTTATTTATGGACTCTGTATCATTGTCACGTCCCCTTCCATCAATCCGAATTTGGGAAGGGAACATGGACTAAATACGAGCTTTCAAAACTATCCCCATCATCATTTTACAAATTCATAACAAATGAAGTACGTGTGCAGATGCATAATACAAATAAACAATGGAAGTAAGATCCATACACACACACACACCATTGATACACAAGATTAATTCTCACAAACATCAAATTAAAACATTGCATAATCAAATACAATAGAATACTTATCTTTAAATGATGTTGTCCCGAGCAATTGGCTATGCAAGTGCAACATTCCACCGAACCATAGGCTAGTTGTGATCATCAATCTCTCAACATAGCTACCACCCTTGAGATGGGTATGATTTCCACAAGGAAAAGGGAACAACAAACTCACACATAGACAAGTATATACCACCACTCAACCAAGTCGGTCCACATCTGGGTTTATCAAGTTGTCAAGGAAGTAGAAAGGAAGGAATCGCTAAGCTAGTGAGCTCAACCATAGAGCTATCGGTACCTCTACAAGATTTAGCTATCTTGGCACCCACACAATACCTACACACCCAACACAAAAAAGTATCCCCATCACTAATACAAAGTCCCTCAGGCCATGCCTTCCATTCTAGTACTCTTCAGGGTGTGCATAGAAAAGTATCCAAAGCCCTCTCATCTTCAGTGAGGTTACACCTTTCACTAGGTTTATCAAGCGAATTCCAAATCCTTGTCTACTCCTGGTTGCTTACACACCAGTTCAATCCAAAACAAGAGATGTGTGTATCCCAATCCTCATCCAACTTCACACATAGAAAGACACATGCGGGGATCAAGGGGAAATCAACAAGCTATATGAGCTAGCACAGTCTCAAGGTAATTTCCTAACAGTTGGAGCTCAATTTAACATTTACACAGTCATACAATCACTGGGCATAACAAAATGAATATTGAGAGGGGAAATCGACCACTGGGGAAAATAAAAAATTTCCAACAGGTATACAAGCATTCAAAAGGAAAAAATGGCCTCTATGAATACCCGACATGACTTTCCCTTCCTTCCAGTCATTCTATAAACCCAAAATGACTTTCCCAGCTAGAAAATGGAGGAAAATTCCCCAAAAACAAGCACTACACGAATGAAAAAAATCATGGATGAATAATCGATTGGGAAGCAAAGTTCGTGGGTTTTTTCTTTCCCAGGAAGTGAAACACGTTTTTCCAGAATGATGGCTTTCGCATACATGAAATTTGGACAACCATACTCTCCATTTCCCAAAATAATAACTACTTCAACCACCTCTGAGAAGAAATAAATGATTGGGTACATAAGTCAACATGGGTAGTTAAAGGTTCATGGGTTCTCTCATTGACACTTGGCTAATTAACATTATTGGCTTCAAGGGTTTGAATATTTCCCTCCATATTCCTTGTAAAAATCATACCCCCATACTCTTGTTGCCTTGCATAGCTGGTTGTGGGTATTTTATTAAAATACATTTACATCATATTTATAATTTCCATCGTGCCTAGCTATCACGTGATCCACATTCATCGATTTTTAATTACCGATACAAAAATGATAAAACGATGGTGGGGCCTTGTCCTTGATCTCCTCATGATGATTTTACAACAATATTACATCATTTACATGTTTAATGCAACGAGGTCAAAATCAGGGTGTTACAAGTGTTTTCTTCAGTTGCAATTTTTGTAAATATTTTTGCACCATTGGTAAATAATTATTTTTGTTTCAGTGGGTTAGCATAGTCATATTCCTTTCTTTATATTCTTGTGACATGGGGATTATCCCCTCCGGTCTTTCTACATTGTTTGGTGATTATGTACAATTTTTTATTATTTAATGCGCCATACTTAGGGACCTAGACAAGAGATTAACATTCCTTTTATTATTAAGTGCTTCTAACATGATGGGGCACTCTTCTAGATTGTTCTCCCCTACACCACATTTTGTACAAAATTTTAAGTCCATTCTATCCTTCCATGGACAGTCGAGACTAAAATGTTCTTCACTGTAGCACATGACGCAATGCAAATTTCCACAACCTAGTGGCATGTATTGTCAATTGTTGTATCCTCCACGACCGTTGTATCCACCTTATCAATTGTTTCCCTTGTTGCACTGGTCGTTGTTGTGACTGTCCTGACTTTTCTACTTGACAACCTATGTCTGGTACACTGTATGATAATCTGCATTAGTCTTTAAGTTCTTGATACATTATGAAGTCGAATTTCATTCAACATATTCTACACCATTTTAGTTTTATGTTTCCAGCATTAGGGGGGCAGTCTGTTATGGAATGAGGTTCAAACCTTTCACAAATGTCACAAAACTAGCTTGTTTATGTCATGTGAAAATTCTCTAGTTTATGCTCTTCTGGAAATACTCTCGGATTTTCTTCAAGTTGTTTGATTTCTCTCTGGTATGTGTTTTGATCATCATGATATTGTTGATGTATTTGTAACTTCGGAAGATATTCTTCTATGTATTACATTTGTACTTTATTGTATATCCAACAGAGAGGTTATATTCCTCTGATTGGAAGTGTCGTCATTTGTATTTGCAAGTGTCGCAAGTTACATTGTAAGTGTCGTCATTTGTATTGATGGGTTATTAGATCACCAGTGTGGGGTCGGCCCTAGTTAGGTCATGTGGTTGGGTTATTAGGCTTCATTAAGAAGTCATTCCCAGTGATTTATTGGCAGGTCAAGTCAGTGTACAAATAGAGAGGTTGTGTCTCTCATTTTATTCATTCACTCACTTCTCAAGCTCGCTGAGCTAAGAGAGAAAGTGGAGCACATGTGGAGGAGGAGGAGCATTTGCTAGAGACATCTTATTGGGTTTGATCCTTGTGATCTTGTATTGGGGGCTTAATCTATCTCTGAGGAAGTTGCGGGGTTTTTCACCTTCTTGGTTTTCCCCGATGAAACTCTGTGTCTCTTGTGTGATTGCTCTTGTGTCCATGATTGATATGTTGTAGATATGCTGTACATGTTATTCTCTTAGTGATCCTGAATGATAATGGAATGAAATTATCGAAAAATTAACATGGTATCAGAGCTGACCTAAGAAGAAGGCACTGTGCAGCTGTGGAAGCTAGGGCTTCTTAATATTTGGGTTTCTCTCCACAGATCATCAAAGGAAGGACGCTAGATTGACTCTCCTAGCAAGGGCACATCTTTCAATTGAGACATAATTCAATTCTGAGCATTTTTAGTTTTTGACCTAAAAATTAGGGTTTCTGCAAAAATTGGAATTTCTGAAATCCGAGACCATGGTTGGAAGCTCCACTGAAAAATAAAAGTTTAGAGCTTTGGATCGAAATTTTTGGTTGGGTGAAGCTCCGTGAAAATCAAACCCTAATTCAGGGTCCTATCTAGTGAATCTAGAAGTTCCAAAAGCAATTTTAAGGGGTGAAAATTTGCAGATTTTAAATTCTGAGTATACCATCTTGACCAGCTCAACAAGGTGCATCTTTCTATCCTTTCAGAAGATTGAAATTCAAATTTTGAATTTTTAGGGTTTCTCTAACAAACCCTAATCCAGCTCCAGATCCAGTTTTCAGCAAATCAAGTGGTAAGACCTAAATCTTTTCTATTTCCATTTGAAGTACTCTTTAAGATGTCCCACCACACCAAGCTTCAGGATAAGCTTGAAGGGGATGATAACTTCCGAGCCTAGAAGTATAGGATTGGGTTAATCCTAGAAGAGAATGAGTTGGACACTTACATAAGTGAAGAGGTTCCTGTCCGAGAGGGAGAAGAGTCTAAATCCTTACACAAGAAGAACCTAGTCAAGGCTAAGAGAATCATTGTTGATTCTATCAAGGACCATCCCATACCCCATGTGTCTTCCTTAAAGACACCTAAGGAGATATTTGACTCCTTGACCAAGTTATTTGAAGGAAAGAACATAAATCAGAAGATGACTCTGCGGAACCAATTGAAAGGTGTAAAGCTCCAGAATGGAGAGACTATTCGATCCTACTTTTCTAAGGTCTCTCAAATCAAGGAACAACTTGAAGCTGTGGATGAAGTAGTGGAGAATGGTGAAATTGTAATGACCATTTTGAATGGCCTACCTAGGACATGGGACTCCTTCATCCAAGGAATCTGTGCAAGAAGGAAATTGATCTCTTTCAATAGACTGTGGGAGGAATGTTCACAAGAATAACCTAGGCTTGTAGCTCGAGAAGAAAATATGGGGAATGAAGATCAAGCTCTCATAGCACATACCAAGAAGAGTAAGTTCAAGAGGGATCCATCTCATAACAAGAGATCTTCACACCACCATTATATGAGATATTCACACCACCATTATCATAGAGATAAGAAAGATCTAAGATGCTTTACATGTAATGAGAAGGGACATTTCTCCTTAGATTGTCCTGAGAACAAAAAGAACAACAACAACAACAAATTCAACAAGATGAAGAAAAACAACAAGAAGAGATATCATGGTCATGCTGTTGAGGATGATGAACCTCCCAGGAAGAAGACTAGAGCAGAAAGTGATGACTCATCAAGTGAAGATGAATATGTTCTAATCTCTGCTCTCATAAGTACTATCTCTCATGGATGTGATGATTGGCTTATTGATAGTGGGGCTTCCAAACACATGACTGGGTTTAAAGAATCTTTTGTAGATCTATCTGAACATGAGTCACCTCATAACGTGAAACTTGGGGATGAATATCAATATCCTATAAAAGGAAGTGGTGAAGCCTCCTACAAACTAGACTCTGGGAAGTATTTGTAGTTGAAAGATGTTCTATATGTACTTGGGCTCAAGAAGAATCTCCTTTCCATATCATCTTTGGATGCAAAGGGAATTAGAGTTGCATTCGTGGATGGCCAAGTACTCATGTGGCCAAAGGTTAAGACCATAGATGATGCAGTAGTGATTGGAGAGCAAGAGGGAGGATTATACAAATTGAGGGGACAACCTGAACATGCCATGGTACATGAGTCCATGGAGCCAAGTGAACTTTGGCATAGAATGCTTGCACACATGCACTATAGAGCACTACCAATTGCAAGTAAAGCAGTAGAAGGTCTTCCAGAAATCTAGTCAAATATTGAAGGTATTTGCAAAGTATGTGAAAAAGGAAAGAACACAAAGAAAGAATTTCCAAGCAGTGAAAGCAAAGAAAAAGGAATCTTGGGAATTATCCACTTTAATGTATGCGGTCCGATGTCATCTAGTTCTCTGAGTGGGTATGTATACTATGTTTCCTTCATTGATGATTTCTCTAGGAAGACTTGGGTTTATTTCTTAAAGAATAAAGATGAAGTGTTTGATAAGTTCAAGGAATTCAAAGCCTTGATAGAAAATCAAACTAATAAGAATATCAAGACCTTGAGATCTGACAATGGAAGAGATTTCACTTTAGGTGATTTCAAGAAGCTATGCAATGATTTAGGGATTAAGAGGGAGTTGACTGCTCCCTACAATCCACAACAAAATGGAGTTGCAGAAAGGAAGAATAGAATTATCATGGAAGCAGCATAGGCAATGCTTCATGACCAAGATCTGCCTATGCATCTATGGGCAGATGCAGCTAGGACAGTTGTATATGTGCAGAACATAACACCTCACAAGATACTTGACAACAAGACACTAGAAGAAGTCTTATCTAGTAAGAAACCTGAAGTTAGCCATCTCAGGATATTTGGCTGTCCTGTATATACACACATTCCAAAGGAAAAGAGGATAAAGCTAGATCCTTCAGGAAAAAAGGGCATCTTTATGGGTTACAGTGAAAGCTCGAAGGATTACAGAATATACTTTCCAGGGTTCAAGAAGATTGATATCAGTAGGGATGTAACATTTGATGAAGACTCGGCATACATCAATGTTAAATTTTTAGCACTAATTCAACATACTTTAGGATCTTTACTGAGAGAATAACATGTACAACATATCAATCATATCAAGCACAACAAGCAATCACATAAGACAATAGACACATAGATCTTCACTGGGGAAAAACATAAAGGTGAAAAACCCCACAACTTCCTCAGAGATAGAAAGAGAAATGATACAACCCAAGTACAAGAGATAGTCCTCCTAACAGCTACTCCTCCTTCCTCACTTGTGTGCCACCTTATGGAGAGTGTAGAAGTGAATAACGAAGTGATCAAATAGAGTGCCTCCCGCACTCTATTTATACATGACCTGACTTGCCTAATAAACTAGTAGGGCTGACTTGTCTAACTCAGTCTAATAGCCCATGGTAATACTAATCAAGGCCAACCCCACACTTGGTGGTCTAATAACCCATCACATGCAAGTTGCGACACTTGCAACACTTGTCAATACAAATGGCGACACTTCCATATAGAGGAATAATACCATCTCTATAGGAGTACCATATACATAGGTGAAATACATTCTGAAGTTACATATACATCAACACTCCCTCTTAACTAGGAAGGTATTTCTCAACACATATCTGCTAGCACAAGTCTTCTTCTATAGATCATTGTCACTGGATCATTGTCATCGAATCATCGTCATCGTCACTACTACTGCTTTCTCAATCAATCTCCAATCTACTCATCATAAAAAGTTCTATAGAGCTATTCCTTTTTCATACTGGATGTAGGCGTGCCACCTGTAGGTATTCATCATCTACAGAGCCAACCATTTTTCATTCTGGATGTATCACAGAGCCAACCCTTTTTCATGTTGGATGTATCACGACTACAGAGACAGTCCTTTTTCATGCTGGATGTGTCACAGAGTCAACCCTTTTTCATGTTGGATGTAACATGACTACAGAGCCAGCCCTTTTTCATGATGGATGTGCCACAGAGCCAACCCTTTTTCATGCTGGATGTAGGCCATACTGTGGAATCCTCAGGACTCATTACGTGCATCACAAAACCTAGAAAGAGCATCCCAGGACTTATTACGGGCACACAACCCAACCTATCGGATCTCCTAGGGAGCTATTATATATGATCACCACAAAACCTTGCAAGGGCATCCCAGGACTTATTATAGGCACACAGCCTAACCTATCGGATCTCCCAGGGATACATTACATGTGGTCATGGAAAAACCTCGAAAGAGCATCCCAGGACTTATTACGGGCACACAGCCCAACCTATCGGATCTCCCTGGGTTACATTACATGCCATAGGACAAAACCTCGAAAGAGAATCCCAAGACTTATTATGGGCCCACAGCCCAACCTATCGGATCTCCTAGGGAAATTTTACATGTCATCCTAGAGCAATGCCTTGAAAGAGCATCCCAGGACTGATTACGGTCAGACAACCCAACCTGTCAGAACTCCCAGGTCAACTTACATGCTCATCTGCACAACATGTCCATGGCCACAGAGTATCAACCTGATACTCATCATACATCATCCTGATGTACATCATCACATGATCATCCTGATAATCATCATAGCATCATCCTGATACATGTCATCTGGAGAAAAATCCTGAAGCTCATCATCCATGATCATCTTGATCATACAGTGTATCCACCTAATACATATCCAGTGCAGTAACTGAAGCATCATCCTAATGCTCATCACATAGCGCTTACATACACAGCCATGGGAAGGATCCTCCTCTCACCATGCTTGGAATGGCTCCTACAAATGTGTCCATCACTTCTTCCTCGAAGTGTCATCAATCTGAAGAACACCAAGCCTCTCTTTGAAGTACTCAAACTTCACTATGGCTAGTGGTTTCATGAACACATCTGCAACCTGCTCATCCATCGCAACATACAGGAGCTTCACTACTCCTCTCTACACCATATCCCTAATATAGTGATATTTGATCTCAATGTGCTTCGACCTGTCGTGGAACACCGGGTTCTCAGACAACTTCACACAACTTTGGTTGTCACAAAATATACCAGTAGTATCCAACGGGAGATCAAATAAATCAGATAGTAGCTTCCTCAACCATATTGCCTCACAACTAGCTGAACAAGCTGCAACATACTCTGCTTCGGTTGTACTCAGTGCTACATAGGACTGCTTCCTACTAAACCAAGAGATCACACCTGATCCCATACTGAAGCAGCACCGAAAAGTGCTCTTTCTATCTGCAGCAATGCCTGCCCAGTCTGAATCAACATAACCCTGCAGGTTAAACTTTTGATTCGCATCATACTTGATCCCATAATCAATTGTACCTTTCAGGTACCCTCAAAATATGCTTTGCAGCAACCAGGTGAACACCTCTGGGATCCGTCAGGAACTGGCTCAATGTGTTCACCGCAAAGAAAATATCTGGTCTCGTGTTCGTCAGGTACATCAAGGGCCCAATCATCTGACAATACACAATGACATCAACTGGATTAGATGAATCATCACACAAAAGCTTCAGGTTCGATGCCATAGGTGTGGACATGGCCTTGCAGTCCATCATCTCGAACCTCTTCAGGATCTCTACTACATACTTCCCTTGTCCAAGGAAGATTCCATCTGCACTTTGCCACACCTCCATGCCTAGAAATTAGTGCATCATCCCCAAGTCCTTCATCTCGAACTCGATAGCAAGCTTCATCTTCGTGCTAGCAATCAATCTATCCTCAGCCGTAACAAATAGGTCATCCACATACAAAAGTAAAATTACAGGATTGCCTTCCTCAACCTTATAGTAAATATTGGAATCCGCTTTACTCTTGGTAAATCCCAAATTGGATAGAAAACTGTCTATCCTATCATAACAAGTTCTAAGAGCTTGCTTCAAGCCATATAAGGATTTCTTCAGTCTGCACACATATGACTCTCTGTCATGTGTCTCAAAACCAAGTGGCTGCTCCACATACACTTCCTCCTCGACCACACCATTCAAAAAAGCTGTCTTGACATCCATCTGGTGTATCTTCCATTTTATCACTGTAGCCAAGGCAAGTATTGATCTGATGGAAGTGTACCTGGCTACAGGAGAAAAAGTTTCTTCATAGTCTATCCCCTCTTTTTGGGAGAAGCCACGAGCTAAAAATCTCACTTTGTATTTCTCTATGCTTCCATCTAAAGCATGCTTGATCTTTAAGATCCACTTGGAAGTCACAACTGACTTCCCTTCAGGTCTTGGGACCACATCCCAAACATCATTCTTCATGATCGATTGGTATTCCTCAACCATGGCATCCTTCCATTCTTTCTTTTCCACTGCTTCTTCATAATTGGAAGGTTCTTTGTTCATAATATCACAGAGTAAGGCAACACAGCTAGTATGAGATCTAGTTCCCTTCCTTTCTCTGTTTTCTTCTTCTGGAATGCCATATCTTTCTGCACTTGAATGAGCTCTCTAGCCCATGCAGGTTTCCTCTTGTGAGATTTCTTCTCACGGGGTGGATCTATAGGTTCTTGTGGATCTTTAGCTTCAGGATCTGCTTCTCGAATTGCTTCAATCATGGTGGTGTCTTGGAATTTGATTTCCTTTGGTTCTTCATAATCATCAACAGGTGTCTTCCTTGATTTGATATAAGCTGAGTCTTCATCAAATGTAACATCCCTACTAACATCAATATTCTTGAACCCTGGAAAGTATATTCTGTAATCCTTCGAGCTTTCACTGTAACCCACAAAGATGCCCTTCTTTCCTGAAGGATCTAGCTTAGTTCTCTTTTCCTTTGGAACTTGAGTGTATACTAGACAACCAAATATTCTGAGATGGCTGACTTCAGGTTTCTTACTAGAAAAGATCTCTTCTGGTGTCTTGTTGTCCAATATCTTGTGAGGTTTTCTTTTTTGCACATATATAGCTGTTCTAGCTGCTTCTTCCCATAGATGCATAGGAAGATCCTGATCATGCAGCATTGCCCGTGCTGCTTCCATGATTGTTCAATTCTTTCTTTCTGCAACTCTATTCTGTTGTGGATTGTAGGGAGCAGTCAACTCCCTATTAATACCTGAATCACTACATAGCTTCTTGAGATCACCTGAAGTGAATTCTCTGCCATTGTCGGATCTGAAGGTATTGATCTTCTTATCAGTTTGATTTTCCATCAAGGTTTTGAATTCCTTGAACTTATCAAATACTTCATCTTTGTTCTTCAAGAAATAAACCCAAGTCTTCCTAGAGAAATTATCAATGAAAGAGACATAGTATACATACCCACTTAGAGAACTAGATGACATCGGACCGCATACATCGGATTGGATAATCTCCAAGATTACTTTTACTTTACTTTCACTACTTGAAAATGCCTTCTTAATGTTCTTTCCTTTTGCAAATCCTTTGCAAACACCTTCATGCTTTGTCTTGATTTCAGGAAGACCCTCTACAACATTACTTGCAACTGGTAGTGCTCTGTAGTTCACATGTGCAAGCCTTCTATGCCAAAGTTCACTTGGCTCCATGGAATCATGTACCATGGCATGTTCAGGTTGTCCCTTCAATTTGTACAATCCTCCCTCTTGCTCTCCAATCACTACTGCATCATCTTTGGTCTTACCCTTTGGCCACATGAGTACTTGGACATCCACAAATGCAACTCTAATTCCTTTTTCATCCATAGATGATATGGATAGGAGATGTTTCTTGAGCCCAGGTACATATAAAACATCTTTCATCTTCAAAGACTTCCTAGAGTCTAGTTTGTAGTAGCTTCAGCACTTCCTTGGATAGGGTATTGATAGTCATCCCCAAGTTTTAGTTTATGGGGTGACTCATGTTCAGATAGATCTACAAAAGATTCTTTAAACCCAGTCATATGTTTGGAAGCCCCACTATCAATAAGCCAAACATCACATCCATGAGAGATAGTACCTGTGAGAGAAGAGATTAGAACATATTCATCTTCACTAGATGAGTCATCACTTTCTGCTCTAGCTTTCTTCTTGGGAGGTTCATCATCCACAGCAGCATGAGCATGACATCTCCTTTTGTTGTTGTTCTTCTTCTTTTTTAAGTTGTTGTTGTCCCTTTTTTTCTTGCGACAATCTACAGTAATGTGTCCCTTCTCATTACATGTAAAACATCTTCTCTTCTCTTTATGTTGATGGTGGTGAGAAGATTTCTTGAAATGAGATGGCTCTCTCTTGGGATTTCCTTTCTTGGTATGTGCTGTGAGAGTTTTATCTTCATTCCCCATCTTTTCTTCTTGGGCCACAAGCCTTGCTTCTTCTTGTGAGCATTCCTCCCACAGTCTACTGAAGGAAACCAACTTCTTTCTTGCAGATATTCCTTGGATAAAGGAATCCCATGACCTAGGTAGGCCATTCAGTGTGGTCATAACAACTTCACTATTATCATCTACCTCATCCATAGCTTTAAGTTGTTCCTTGATCTAAGAGACCTTAGAAAATAGGATTAAATGGTCTCTCCATTCTGAAGCTTTACCCCTTTCAATTGGTTCTGCAGAGTCATCTTCCGATTTATGTTCTTCCCTTCAAATAGCTTGGTCACGGAATCAAACATCTCCTTGGGTGTCTTTAGAGATGACACATATGGTATGAGATGGTCTTTGATAGAATCATAAATTATCCTCTTTTCCTTGACCAAGTTCTCCTTATGTAAGGCCTTAGCCTCTTCTCCCTCTGGGATAAGGACCTCTTCACTTATGTAAGTGTCTAATTCATTTTCTTCTAGGATTAACCCAATCCTATACTTCCATGCTCAGAAGTTATCCATCCGTTCAAGATTATCCTTAAGCTTGGTGTGGTGAGACATATTAAAGAGTACTTCAAGTGGTAATAGAAAAGATTTAGGTCTTACCACTTGATTTGCAGAAATCTGGATCTGGTGCTGGATTAAGGTTTGTCAGAGAAACCCTAAAAATTCAAAATGTGAATTTCAAATTTCTGAAAGGATAGAAAGATGTGCCTTGATGAGCTGATCAGCTTGGTATACTCCAAAATTGAAAACTGCAAAGTTTCACCCTTCAGAAATTCCTTTTAGTGTTCCTGGATTCACCCGGGAGGACCCCAAATTAGGGTTTGAGTTTCCCGGAGCTTCACCCAACCAAAAAGTTCGATCCAAAGCTATAAACTTTGATTTTTCCAAGGAGCTTCTAGCTATGGTCTCAGATTTCATAAATTCCTATTTTTGTGGAAACCCTAATTGTTAGGGCCAAAATATGTGGAGAGAAACCCAATAAACAAGAAACCCTAGTTTCTGCAGCTGCACAGTGTCTTCTTCTCAGGTTAGCTCTGATACCATGTTAATTTTTTAGCATTAATTCAGCATACTCTAGGATCTTTACTGAGAGAATAACATGTACATCATATCAATCATATCAAGCACAACAAGCAATCACATAAGACAATAGACACACAGAGTTTCACTGGGGAAAACCATAAAGGTGAAAAACCCCACAACTTCCTTAGAGATAGAAAGAGCAATGATACAACCCAAGTACAAGAGATAGTCCTCCTAGCAACTACTCCTCCTTCCTCACTTGTGCACCACTTTCTGGAGAGTGTAGAAGTGAATAATGAAGTTATCAAATAGAGTGCCTCCCGCACTCTATTTATACATGACCTGACTTGCCTAATAAACTAGTAGGGTCGACTTGTCTAACTCAGTCTAATAAACCATGGTAATACTAATAAGGGCCAACCCCACACTTGGTGCTCTAATAACCCATCGCATGCAAGTTGCGACACTTGCAACACTTGTCAATACAAATGACGACACTTCCATATAGAGAAATAATACCATCTCTATAGGAGTACAATATACATAGGTGAAATACATTCTGAAGTTACATATACATCAACAATCAAATCAAGGAAGACATCTGTTGAAGACAATGAAGAACCAAAGGTAACCTGATTTCAAGACACCACTATGAAAGAAGCAATTCCAGAAGAAGATCGTGAAATTGAAGATCCACAAGAACCTATAGATCAACCTCGTGAGAAGAACTCTCACAAGAGCAAACCTGCATGGGCTAGAGAGCTCATCCAAAATGCAGAAATGTATGGTATTCCAGAAGAAGAACACACAGAAAGGAAGAGGAATAGATCACATACTAGTTATGTTGCCTTACTCTATGACATTATGAACAAAGAACCTTCTAGTTATGAAGAAGCAGTGGAAAATAAAGAATGGAAGGATGCCATGGTCGAGGAGTACCAGTCGATCATGAAGAATGATGTTTGGGATGTGGTCCCAAGACTTGAAGGGAAGTCTGTTGTGACTTCCAAGTGGATCTATAAGATCAAGCATGATGCAGATGGTAGCATAGAGAAATACAAGGCGAGGTCTGTAGCTTGTGAATTCTCCCAGAAAGAGGGAATAGATTATGAAGAGACTTTTGCTCCTGTAGTGAGATACACTTCCATTAGAACAGTACTTGCTCTGGCTGTAGTGATGAAGTGGAAGATCCACCGGATGGATGTCAAGAAAACTTTCTTAAATGGTGTAGTCGAAGAGGAAGTGTATGTGGAGCAACCAATTGGTTTTGAGACACATGACAGGGATTCATATGTGTGCAGGTTGAAGAAAGCCTTGTATGGCTTGAAGCAAGCTCCTAGGACTTGGTATGGTAGGATGGACAGTTTTCTATCCATTTTGAGATTTACCAAGAGTAAATCGGATTCCAACCTTTACTACAAGGTTAAGGAAGGAAATCCTGTGATACTACTACTGTATGTGGATGACTTATTTGTTACAGGTGAGGACGGGTTGATTGTCAACACCAAGAGGAAGCTTGCTACCGAGTTCGAGATGAAGGACTTAGGGACGATGCATTACTTTCTAGACATGGAGGTGTGGCACAGTGGGGATGGGATCTTCCTTGGACAGGGGAAGCATACAGTAGAGATCCTGAAGAGGTTCGGGATGATGGACTGCAACGCCATGGCCACACCTATGGCATCGAACCTGAATCTTCTGTGTGATGCTTCATCTGAGCCGGTTGATGTCATTATGTATCATCAGATGATTGGGTCCTTGATGTACCTGACGAACACAAGACCAATATTTTCTTTGCGGTGAACACATTGAGCCAGTTCCTGATGAATCTGAGAAGTGTTCACCTGGTTGCTGTAAAGCATATTTGGAGGTACCTAAAGGGTACGGTTTATTATGGGATCAACTATGATGCGAATCAAAAGTTAAACCTAGAGGGTTATGTTGATTCAAATTGGGCAGGCAGTGTTGGAGATAGGAAGAGCACTTCGAGGTGCTACTTCAGTATGGGGTCAGGTGTGATCTCTTGGTTTAGTAGGAAGCAGTCTTGCATAGCATTGAGTATAACCGAAGCAGAGTATGTCGCAACTTGTTTGGCTAGTTGTGAGGCAGTATGGCTAAGAAAGCTATTGTCTGAATTATTTGATCTACCGTTGGATGCTACCTATATCTATTGTGACAACCAGAGTTGTGTGAAGTTGTCAGAGAACCTGGTGTTCCATGACAGGTCGAAGCACATCGAGATTAAATCTCACTATATCAGGGATATGGTGTAGAGAGGAGCAGTGAAGCTCCTATATGTTGCAACGGATGAGCAGGTTGCAGATGTGTTGACGAAACCACCGGCCAGAGTGAAGTTTGAATACTTCAGAGAGAGGCTTGGTGTTATTTAGATTGAAGATACTTCTAGGAAGAAGTGATGGGACACATCTGCAGGAGCCATTCCAAGCATGGTGATAGGAGGAACCTTCCCATGGCTGTGGATATAAGCGTTGTGTTATGAGCATCAGGACGATGCTCCAGTTACTTCTTTGGATATGCATCAGTTGGATGCCTTGTATGATTAGTTGGATCATGTATATGTATATGCATCAGGTGGATGCTTTGTATGATCAGTTGGATCATGTATATGTATATGCATCAGTTGGATGATTTGTATGATCAGTTGGATCATATATGATAACATGCATTAGGACAATGCAATGATGATGATTAGGATGATACTCTGGATGATATGCATCGGGACGATGCTATGACGATGATTAGGATGATCATGTGATGATGATATGCATCAGGATGATGCAGTGACGATGATCAGGATGATCATGTGATGATGTACATCAGGATGATGTATAATGAGTATCAAATTGATACTCCGTGGTCGTGGACAGGTTGTGCAAGATAAGCATATAATAGTGCCCTGGAATATTTGCAGATACTCTTTCGAGGTTTTTCCTATGGAATATAATAGTGCCCTGGGATATCTAGCAAATGCTCTTTTGAGGTTTTTCTTGGGAGGACATATAATAGCGCCCTGGGAGATTTGCATATACTCTTTCAAGGTTTTTTCTATGGCATATAATAGTGCCTTGGGATATCTGGAAGATGCTCTTTCGAGGTTTTGTCCTATGGCATATAATAGTGCCCTGGGAGATTCGATAGGTTGAGCAGTACGCTCGTAATCAGTCCTGGGATGCTCTTTCGAGGTTTTTCCATGACCACATGTAATATCGCCCTAGGAGATCCGATAGGTTGAGCAGTATGCTCGTAACTAGTCCTCGGATGCTCTTTCAAGGTTTTGTGGTGACCACATGTAATAGCGCCCTAGGAGATCCGATAGGTTGAGTAGTATGCTCCTAATCAGTCTTGGGATACTCTTTCGAGGTTTTGTGGTGGGGTCACATGTAATAGTGCCCTAGGAGATCTTGTCGGTCGTGCTTAGGCACATAAAGGATCATGGGATACTCGTTCAAGATTTTGTGATGCACATAATAAGTCCCGAGGATTCCACAGTATGGCCAGTGTTGATGAAGACCTACAAGTTGTGGGCCTACATACAGCATGAAAAAGGGCTGGCTCTGTAGAACTTCCTATGACAAGAATAATTATGAGATAGCCCTGTGATCGAGATGTCGAGTCAAGCAGTAGTGATGGTGATGATGCTCCATGATCCAGTGATGATGATCCAGCTCCAGAATTGAAGACTTGCACCACTATGTATTGATGACTTGTGTCTAGAGAATACCTTCCTATTTAAGAGGGAGTGTTGATGTATTTGTAACTTCAGAAGATATTCTTCTATGTATTACATTTGTACTTTATTGTATATCCAACAGAGATGTCATATTCCTCTGATTGGAAGTGTCATCATTTTTATTTGCAAGTGTCACAAGTTACATTGTAAGTGTCATCATTTGTATTGATGGTTTATTAGATCACCAGTGTGGGGTCGGCCCTAGTTAGGTCATGTGGTTGGGTTATTAGGCTTCAATGAGAAGTTGTTCCCAATGATTTATTGGCAGGTCAAGTCAGTGTGTAAATAGAGAGGTTGTGTCTCTCATTTGATTCATTCACTCACTTCTCAAGCTCGCATAGCTAAGAGAGAAAGTGGAGCACATGTGGAGGAGGAGGAGCATCTGCTAGAGACATCTTATTGGGTTTGATCCTTGTGATCTTGTATTGGGGGCTTATTCTATCTCTGAGGAAGTTGCGGGGTTTTTCACCTTCTTGGTTTTCCCCAGTGAAATTCCGTGTCTCTTGTGTGATTGCTATTGTGTCCATGATTGATATGTTGTACATATTATTCTCTTAGTGATCCTGAATGATAATGGAATGAAATTATCGAAAAATTAACAGATATCTTATTTTCTCATCATAGGGACAATTATCTCCCATGTGGCCTTCTCTCGAGCACATGGTACACCATAGAATGTTATTTCTCATGGTAATATGTTGATGTGGCATTTTTATTGTTTCAACTTTTGCTTCCAATCGTCTTTCACTAGGTCCGATTGAGTAGTCTTTATTCAAATTGAATCTTATATCTTTCTTTAAGAAATCGTCATGCATTGTGTACTCATGTGATAGAAGTGGTGTCTTGATTCTAAGTTGCATACCTGCAAAAAAAACTGGATTATGACAGCTTGATCCATCTTTGATGGCATCTGGCTTAGGAGTATTTTGAATCTTATATCATATTCACATATTCTTTCTCATATTCGTTGCTTGATTTATTTTAGATTATGTTAGGCTAGGTTCTTGGTATAGTCGGCTTTAAAAAAAATATAGGAAGTTATCTTTTATTTGATGTTTTGTCTTGGGACCTTCTTCCATGAGATTCATGTACCATGTTAGAGCTATGTTTCTAAGAGCTCCTGCAAACTATGTAATTTATTGATTCTCATCATCGATGAGGTTAGCTTTCTAGAGTGTTGCGCATACAAACTAATGTTTATTGGGGTAACCATACCCTTCAAAAATAGGAGTATTTATCGAAATGCGGTAAGCCATTTTGATAAAAGTAGATTTTTTACTAGTCACTAGAGCATATTGACTTAGAGAGTGACTTACTACTTGACACTTGCTGCTAACTTCTTACAGGTCTGATTAGTACCATGATAGGCATACTTATTCTGAGGACTCTTCGTCACTAGGTCAGATATTCGATTTCTTAATTGCTTCAATTAGTAATGTTTTTGGCAAGGGTGGTACCTCCACATGTTCTAAATAAAATAAATTAAAAGAATGTCTTCCAAATTAGGGTGTGAAGGTAATCCAATTACCATGCATTGGTCATTGTATCATCAACCTATATCCAATCCATCCACATTGTTCTAGTCAATTCCATATGGTACTGTCTCCTAGTCCCAGTCCCATGTAGTGCTTGATAGTTTGTCTAATGGTTAGCCTATTCATCATTATCATAGGTATAGACTCGACAAGAGTCAAGGAATATGGAAATTCAATGTGTAGATCTTGTTGGGTTAGCACCATCTCGTGCAACTAATCTACCAGCATCAACACCTCACCTTCTCTCTCTTCTGGTCAACTTTCCCTCGACTTTGTCACGTCCCCAAATTTTTTCTATGGACCACTCAATGAGACTAGGGGATGCAATGCTCTATGTTACTTTGTAATTTCATGATAAATTATTAAGGTGGTGGCATGGGTTATGAATTTTTAATGTATGAGGTCCCATATTTATTATTAATGCAATATTAGTCAAAATGGGACAAGGAGGGTGCATAGGAGGTGGAAATTGGGTCCCACATGAGTTGTAACTCCCCCAAATCAAGCTAAGCACAACCAAATTCGAAATCCAAGGTGAAATAAGGTTCATGGGCATGTGCAAGCTAATGAGGGTCACTTTCGCCACGTTAGATGCAATATAAATTTGAAAAATCAGGAATCCCTCAACTTACTTTGTCTTTTTTAGATACTTACATAAGACATTTTGCATCGAGTAAAAAATATGAAACGTAGGAAATTGAGTCACGTTTCCGAATATATAAGTTTTAAGTATTGAAAATTTACATAACTATGTCAAATTTTATTTTTTCTAACAGTCACTTTTTTATTTTTTGGGCAAATGATAAGGTATATGTTTTTGTGGGTGCAGTCTTTCAGTGCCTAAATGACGGTTTCGGGATAAAAAAAATTCGTAGACATGTATAGAACCTGTAGGCACTAGTGCAACACTATTTTTTCAAAATTAAATGTTAGTTTTTTTTTTTTTAATTATGTAAGTGATCAAACCTCGAGAGCAATACATCAAATTTGGGTGCATCCTTTGAAGGTCTTAGTGCAATTATTTCGACTTCGATTTTTTATAGCATGTAAAGGTCGGTGTCTACTAGTGTAGCATACAATTTAAAAAAAAAAATAGTTGTGAAATAAAAACGTTACGGAATAAACACTAACAATATGTTTTTTGACTTAAGGAGTGATGACACAAGAAAATTAGGAAACAAATAGAAAATCTAATAATTTAAAAAAAAAAAAATCATTTTTGGAATCTGCATAAAAAATTCTATCTATGCCTAAAATTTGGTCAATAATGGTCATGTATGTCATGTTGTAGAGAGCGGTGAAAAACAAGCATATTGAGAGAAATGGTGGAAATGCCTAATTAGCTATGGTTCAGTAAATTCAATAGCACAGGTTTGGTAAGTTCGAACCAACCACATAGGACTATGGTTGACATGCAGGCATGGGAGGAGTGGGTGATTAGGTGCTCCGGAATGCGCACGCGTTCTATTTAAATTCAAATATTTTGATTGACGCGTGTTTTTGTATATACAAAATGTGCACGTGTTTTGTAAATACATAACGCGTGCGCGTTATTAACTTCACAAAATTATATTTTTAAGTGTTGAATAAATTTATATACCCACCACTCCCTAACCCCTCCTCTCCCTCTCCCTAATCCCCACCACTCTTAAACCCACCTCCCTCTGTCTATGTCATAATCTTATCACTGCTAACGCTTGCTCACTCTCTCCCCTCCTACACCTAACCCTTTCTCACTATCTCCCCTCCTACACCTAACCCTTACTAACCCCCTCTCTCTCTATCTCTTTTGTACTCCTCCACCAACCCCTATCCCCAACCCCTCTCTCTCTTCTAACCCCCTAGCACCCTCCTCCCTCTATATCTCTCTATAACCCCTTAACCCACCCCACCTCACCCACACCTAACCACCTCCCCTCTCTTCTTGTCTCTCCTACTCCCCATACCCCTAACCCCCTCTCCTTTTCCCTTCCACCTCGTAACCCTTAAAAACCCCCTCTCTCACTCTCTCTTCCCTACTTCTACACCTATCTCTCTCTCTATAAATCCCCTCTCCCTCTCCTTAACCTCTCCCCCATCCCTAACCATCCTACTCTTTCTATCTCTCTCCTACTCCCCCTATACCTAAACCCCATCCTCTCTATCTCTCTCCCATCCTCTCCCTATCCCTTACTAACCTCCTCTCTAAGTCTCTCTCTCTTCCCTACACCTGCATCTACCTCTAACCACACCTCCCATCTCTCTTTCTCACACCCTACAATTAACACCCTCTCCTCTCTCTCTCTCTCTCTCTCTCTCTCTCTCTCCCCCTCCCTCCTCTCCCCCCATAACCATTACTAACCCCCTCTCTCAGTCTCTCTCTCTATATCCCCCTCACTAAGCCTCCTCCTAGCCCCTTACCCCTAACTACCCCCCCCCTCTCTCACTCTCTCTTCCCTGCTTCTACACCTCTCTCTCTCTCTCTCTCTAAACCCCCTCTCCCTCTCCATAACTTATCCCCCATCCTTAACCATTCTACTCTTTCTATCTCTCTCCTACTCCCCCTAGCCCTAAACCACCTCCTCTCTATCTTTATCCCCTCCTCTACCTAGCCCTTACTAACCCGGGCTCTCTTAGTCTCTCTCTCTTCCTTACACCTCCACCTACCTATATCCACACCTCCCATCTCTCTTTATCACTCCCTACAACTAACACCCTCTCTCTCTCTCACTCTCTCTCACCCCCCCTAACCATTACTAACCCCCTCTCTCAGTGTCTCTCTCTCTCCCCCTCGCTAACCCCCATCCTAACCCCTTATCCCTAACCCCCCCCTCTCTCACTCTCTCTTCTCTACTTATACACATCTTTCTCTGTCTCTAAACCCCCTCTTCCTCTCCATAACCTCTCCCCCATCCCTAACCATCCTACTCTCTCTATCCTTCTCATATTCCCCCTAGCCTTTAACCCCCTCCTCTCCCTATCCCTTAGTAACCTGGGCTCTCACAGTCTCTCTCTCTTCCCTACACCTCCACCTACCTCTAACCACACCTACCATCTCTCTTTCTCACTCCCTACAACTAACACCCTCTCCTCTCTCTCTCTCCCTCCCCCCCCCCTAACCATTACTAACTCCCTCTCTCAATATCTCTCCCTCTCGCTCCCCCTCTCTAACCCCCCTCCTAGCCCATTACCCATAACTAACCCACCCTCTCTCACTCTCTCTTCCCGGCTTCTACACACACCTCTCTCTCTCTCTAAACCCCCTCTCCCTCTCCATAACCTCTCCCCATCCCTAACCATACCACTCTTTCTATCTCTCTGCTACTCCCCCTACCTCAAAACCCCTTCCTCTCTATCTCTCTCCCATCATCTCCCTATCCTTTACTAACCCGGGCTCTCTCAGTGTCTCTCTCTTCCCTACACCTCAACCTACCTCTAACCACACTTCCCATCTCTCTTTATCACTCCCTACAACTAACACCCTCTCCTCTCCTCTCTCTCTCTCTCTCTCTCTCTCTCTCTCTCTCTCTCTCTCCCTCTCCCTCCTCTCCCTGCTAACCATTACTAACCCCCCCCCCCCTCTCTCTCTCTCTCCCCCTCGCTATCCCCCCTCCTAGCCCCTTACCCCTAACTAAACCCCCCTCTCTCACTCTCTCTTCCCTGCTTCTACCTCTCTCTCTCTCTCTCTCTCTCTCTCTCTCTCTCTCTCTCTAAACCCCCTCTCCCTCTCCATAGCCTCTCCCACATCCTTAACCATCATACTCTTTCTATCTCTCGCCCGCTCACCCTAGCCCTAAACCCCTTCCTCTCTATCTCTCTCCCCTCCTCTTCGTAGCCCTAACTAACCCGATATCTCTTAGTCTCTCTCTATTCCCTACACCTCCACCTACCTCTAACCACACCTCCCATCTCTCTTTCTCACTCCTTACAACTAACTCCCTCTCCTCTCTCTCTCTCTCTCTCCCTCCTCTCCCCCCCTAACCATTACTAACCCCCTCTCTCAATGTCTCTCTCTCTCTCCCCCTCGCTAACCCCCCTCCTAGACCCTTACCCCTAACTAACCCCCCGTCTCTCACTCTCTTCCCTGCTTCTACACCTCTCTCTATCTCTCTAAACCCCCTCTCCCTATCCCTAACCTCTCCCCCATCCCTAACCATCCTACTCTTTATATCTCTCTGCTACTCCCTCTAGCCCAAAACCCCCCTCCTCTCTATCTCTCTCCCCTCCTCTCCCTATCCCTTACTAACCCCCTCTCTCAGTCTCTCTCTCTTCCTACACCTCCACCTACCTCTAACCACACCTCCCATCTCTCTTTCTCACTCCCTACAATTAACACCCTCTCCTCTCTCTCTCCCCCCCCCCCCCTAACCATTACTAACCCCCCTAACAATTAACCCCCTGTCTCACTCTCTCTCTCTCTCTCTCTCTCTCTCTCTCTCCCCCCCTCTCTAACTCCCCTCCTAGCCCCTTACCCCTAACTAACCCCCCCCTCTCTCTCTCTCCTACTCCCCCCCCCCTCGCTCTCTCCTACTTTCCCTTCCCCTACCACAAAGCACCCCCCATCTATAACCCCTAATCCCCTAACACCAAATCCCTATGTAACCTCCTAACCCAAGAAACTATTAAACAAACTATTAAATAAGGTTTTGATGAAAATGCAAATTGTGTATATTACCATAACGCTAGTGCGTTTTTGTATGTAGAAATGCTCGCGTGTTTTTTCCATTAGGCGTTATTTAACCATGCACCAAACATATTAAATGCCTAGGATTTTTTTAACATTCAATAAACGTGCGCACGTTTTGTGTGTCTATAACGCGAGTGCATTTTGTGTGTCTATAATGCTAGTGCATTTTGTTTGTGCAAAAATTCAGCAAACTACTCTACCTATTTCATACCCGAAGTTTTCGTTTTGTCTCCCCATCTCCCCGACAGCGCTGCAAAAAAAATTCAAACTCTATGTTCAAAATCAGCAATCAAGGCAATTGAAGAAGCTTGACACTTTGTGTTCACAATCACAATTTGAAGAAGATTCTACATTCACAATTTGAAGAAGAATCTGCATTCACTATATAGCAAGCTTGAAGAATCTATATTCACAAATGAAGAATTTTCTATATTCACAAGTGAGGTAGAAGTTACTTTCACATTTGAGCAAGCTTGAGGAATATATATTCACAATTGAGGAAGTATCTATATTCACAATTGAGCAAGATTGAAGAACCTATATTCACAATTGAGAAAGAATTTGGATATTTGAATAGTTGAGCACACCTCTAGAATCTATTTTCTTAGTAATGGTCATTGTGGTCATGGGGAATTCACACAATCGAAAAAGGAATTCGACAACGAAAGAGAAGCCTCAAGAAACCATGGAATAAGTTAGAGAAAAGAAAAGATTGGACATGTTGAATCGAAGGAATTCCATGGAAACTCAACTAATTCCAATCGTAGATGATTCCCTAGAGGGGCCCTCAATTTCAACAACATTTGATGAACAAGCACCCCATGGCACTAGTCAAGAAGTAAAATGTAGGTGCTCATCAGGGGATGTTTCAATTCCCACATCAAGTCAACCTCAAACTATGGTAGTGAATGACTTGTCGGGTTGTGGTTATATAAGCGACGAAGTTAGGGAGGCATTGAATGAAGGCTTTACAAGGAAAGAAGAAAATTTTATGGAGACCGTCCAAGAGAAAGTCCAATTTCCCACATCCAAATACCAATAAGAGAATGAAAGGCAAGAGGCTCCTATTGAAACGTCGGAGAATCCTGGTGATGTTGTACATGATCCAGTTCCAACACCCTTATCTCCATTAGTAGCTACACCATGAAGAAATCTGAAATGTATACAGGTTGATGAAACTCTCATTAGTTCACTTGAAGGTACATTGTCTAAATGTGCTATTGCTTATCAAACTCAACAAATACTTGATAACTTTTTTTATTCTAAAATGGGGGTCAACTTTGCAAAATCATCGTCAGGGGAATTAAGGCTAGCATTACCAACTAGAACCTTCCTAGACACACTTGCAGGACTTCTGGGAACCCGATTTTGTTGCAAGGTTGGGATTCTATGCCCCTGTAGGTATCCAACTGGTGTCCCTGAAGGCCTTTGGGATGCGAGTTGGAATGAGCCATAGAATGAATACCATGGCTCAGATCGACAAACCATAAACTCCATTGGATTAAGGACATTGGGATAGTTCCATGGGTTCCCCTCTCCTCCGGTCCCATGGCATGGGTGTCATCTTTTAGGTCCATTTTGGAAACTAGGGTTTTGCTCAGTAAGGGACTATGCAATTTTTGCACATAGGGGTCAACTTTGCAAAATCATCGACTAAGGACTTATGATAGTGTTCCCAGCTGTAAACTTCCTAGACACACTCAGAGGAATTTTCGGAACCTAATTTTGTTGCATGGTTGGAATTCTATGCTCCTGGTGGGTATCCAATAGGTGTCTCTGAAGGCCTTTGGGATGCGATTTGGAACGAGCCATAGAATGACAACCGTTGATCGGATCAACAAACCATCGAATCCATTGGATTCAAGACATCGGAATAGTGCTAGGTTTGCCCCTCTCCTCTGGTCCCATGGCCCAGGTGACATATTTTAGGTCCATTTTGGAAACTAGGGTTTTGCTCATAAGGGACTGTGCAATTTTTGCACATAGGGGTCAACTTTGAAAAATCATCGTCTAGGGACTTAAGGCTAGCGTTCCTATATAGAACCTTCCTAGACACATTTGCAATACTTCCTAGAACCCGGTTTTGTTGCACGGTTGGGATTCTATACCCCTGGTGGGTATCCAACTGGTGTTCCTGGAGGCTTTTGGGTTGCGAGTTGGAACGAGCTATATAATAACGACCGTGGATCGGATTGACAAACCATCAAATTCGTTGGATTCCATACATCAGTATAGTGCTATGGGTTCCCCTCTCCTCCGGTCCCATGGCTCAGGTGTCATATTTTAGGTCCATTTTGGAAACTACGGTTTTTCTCAATAAGGGACAATGCAATTTTTGCACATAGGGGTCAACTTTGCAAAATCATCGAACGAGGACTCATGGCTAGAATTCCCAGCTGGAACCTTCCTAGACACACTTTCAGGACTTCCCAAAACCCAGTTTTGTTGCACGGTGGGAATTCTATGCCCCCGATGGGTATCCAATAGGTGTCCCTGAAGGCCTTTGGGATGTGAGTTGGAACGAGCCATAGAATGATGATAGTTTCTCGGATTGACAAACCGTTGACTCCATTGGATTCAAGACATTGGGATACTACTAGGGGTGCCCCTCCCTTCCGGTCCCATGGCCCAGTTGTCATCTTTTAGGTCCATTTTGTAAACTAGGTTTTTGCTCAGTAAGGGACTATGCAATTTTTCCACATAGGGGTCAACTTTGCAAAATCATCAACCCAGGACTTATGGCTAGCGTTCCCAACTAGAAACTTCCTAGAAACACTTGCCGGACTTCCCGGAACCCGTTTTTTTTGCATGGTTGGAATTCTATGCCCCCGGTGGGTATCCAATAGGTGTCCCTGAAGGCTTTTGGGATGCGAGTTGGAATGAGCCATAGAATGACGATCGTGGCACATATCAATAGACCATCGATAGGAAATTAGGATAGTGCTATGGGTGCCCCTCTCCTCTGGTCCCATGGCCCAGGGGACATATTTTAGGTCCATTTTGGAAACTAGGGTTTTGCTCAGTAAGTGACTGTGCAATTTTTGCACATAGGGGTCAAATTTGCAAAATCATTGCCCGGGGACTTAAGGCTAGCGTTCCCAGTTGGAACCTTCCTAAAAACACCTTCAGGAATTCCCCGAACTCGGTTTTGTTTCACAGTTGGGATTCTATGCCCCTGATAGGTATCCAACTGGTATCCTGAAGGCCTTTGGGATGCAAGTTGGAACGAGCCATAGAATGACGACCGTGGCTCGGATCGAAAAACCGTCGACTCCGTTTGATTCAAGACATCATGATAGTTATATGGGTTCCCCTCTCCTCCAATCCCATGGTCGAGGTGTCATCTTTTAGGTCCATTTTGGAAACTACGGTTTTGCTCAGTAAGGGAGTGTGCAATTTTTGTACATGGGGTCAACTTTGCAAAATCATCGACTGAGGACTTATGGCTAGCGTTTCGATATGGAACCTTCCTAGACACACTTGTAGGACTTGCTGGAACCCTGTTTTGTTGCACGGTTGGAATTCTATGCCCCCGGTGGGTATCCAACAGGTGTCCCTGAAGGCCTTTGGGATGCGAGATGGAACAAGCCATATAATGACGATCGTGGCTCAGATCAAAAAACTGTCGACCCCGTTGGATTCAGAACATCGAGATAGTGCTAGGGGTTTCCCTCTCCTTCGACTGCATGGACCGGGTGTCATCTTTTAGGTCCATTTTGTAAACTAGGGTTTTGCTCAGTAAGGGAGTGTGCAGTTTTGCACATGGGGGTCAACTTTGAAAATTTTTGATTTTGATTCTAGAACTAGACATTCAAAGAGTGGCAATCAAACCTACCACACTACACCCTTTGTATATTGCTATGTCCTTAGTGTGCCACATCATTTAACAACTCCTTAGTGTTCCACTATATTTGCATTTTGAGCAATTAATGCCATTCTTAAGAATTCAAAGTTCCAAATAAAAAATGGAGGCAAAGTTTCATCGATGATATCCCTCCGATCCTTGCTCTCTTTGTTAGATCAAAGTCCCCATGAACCTTTGCCATCAAGTTATGGGGGAATACTTTCCAAATCACAATGAACAACCATTACATCATCGTTTGTACCAATCAAGTACATTCAATTTTAAATACATTTTCATATGAGGATAATCCATCCTTTTTACAAACATAGGACCATGAACATCTTATTTTCCTTCATCAAAACAACATTATCAAGGAAGATCATTAAACTAGTTGGGTATTTAATTTTCCATGGATTCTATATGATTACATTTGCATTATGACAAGTGGAAAATGGACATACGAAAGAGGTAAAGCACAAACCAGGGTCTTACATACTATGGTTTAGTAAGTATAGTGTTTATATCTTCAACGATTTTATGATCTAGTGAATTCATGACCAGCTATTGGTTAGCATATTGGAACAAACTAGGGTATATTTGTTACATATATTTTACCATATGTACATGAAGTCCCAATGAATTTTATTACACTTTAGTTATGCATTCCTTGTCATTGTACTTGATACTTTGCCATTTTTTTAGCATGCTAGAGTAGGCACACTTCAACCGAACTTCATAGATTCTTATGTACGTATCATTTGATGAAATACAGTAGCATTGTTGAAATGTGTAGCATCTATTAGACTTCCTCTTAGTTTTTGAAAATGTCACAGGCTTACATTGATGATATTTGTAATGTGTTTTACATGACAAAGGTTATTTGAAAACATATTTTCCTTGCAACCATAATCTTCATCAATGGGTGTGAACCATTGGAGTTGACAAAAACCACAATTTTAAATTAGATATCAAATTAGCATGCATGTACTAAGTTCATTGAATCGTTGAAAGATATTATTAGTTTTTTCCATTAAGATAATGTTTTCCTAACACAATGGTGAGATGTTACTTGATCAATGCAATAAATGTAAGAGAATAAATATTGCTTAAAATGTAATTATATAAATTTCAATAGCATAATTTATCAATTTGTGGAAGAGATAAATCATCACAAGCACAAGTGGAAACTCAAGAGAAAATATGGAATACATTGTATCATGCATTGATAGCCAAATGTTTGTAATACAAAATATGGCAAAGTAGCCGGCCCTTAAATGGCCTGTCAATGTACATATATCCCTAAGTACAACAATGTGTACATGTATGCCGAAATACATATATGCAGGACTTTGCAACATCAAAAACCAATCTTTCGCTTGTTTTTCCCCGACTTTCCTCTATCGGCCATCTCCCTATGATCGCTTTGCATCTCAGGAGTCTGCAAAAAAAAGATCATTATTTTTATCAAATAACTGCACTAATACCCTACCGTTAACAAACTTAAAAAATTAACTTATGGACAAATTATTTATGACAAACACTCACCAAATCCAGTCGGGGTATAGATGCCTGCGATGTGATCATGGAAGGCCTCTCTATAGTTGTGCCCTACAAATAAAAGATCATATCTCAATTAATTCAACAATTCAACATTGATCAACATGTTTGGGTAAATTGAATAAAAAGACTTGGTCATTAATGAACATCTCACCACAAGAGGAGACCCGATCAGAACCATGGATTCAGCAGAGGGGTCGAGCACTGCTGTTGCTAATGGCTACAATCACCAAATGGGGAAATAGTTATACATGCATGAATAAAAAATATAGTAACATGGTTAAATACTATGCATTGTAATGGTCGAAATAGTTACCTTTGTATGACTTGTGACTATTAGAGATGCGACGCTAACTACAACATCAATGACCCTTTTCAGGTGAGGGGCAGATGGATCTCCTGTGTGTTTGCTATAGAGGACATCCAAACCCTTTATAGGAGTGGATCCTCTCTTATACACTTGTCCCCTTTGCACATTTGGACTATGAGGAGTGGTAATTGTTGACTGTCTCCTAAGTATAGAAGCTGGTGGCTACAATCACCAATTACTGACGTAGTTAGAAATGCATTGGTCAAATAAATAGCATGTATTAACAAACTGACAATGATGAAATACATACCGATGTACTGTATACTTCAATCAGTTCTAAGAAACGTTCTTCCACCCGTTGTGTCTCTATGGGAACGCTATCACTTGTATTCCCACTAGGGGAGAGCTCACTAGATGAAATTATTTCCCTCTAATGGGGATCTACAACCTACAATTTAGAAAATTGTAAATATTAGATCGTGTAGCATTAACTAAGTAACATGTGATAAAAAAATAACATGTATTAAAATTATGTCATGTTAAATTAGTTGCCTCAACATGAGTTGTTGTCACTGAAGGTATGTCAACATCTCGTACATCAGAAGGTTCTACTGTATGAGCCTCTTGACCTTCATGCCCTTCTTGTAGCAACTACAAGTTTTAAAATCATTAAAAATATTAGCAATCTATATATGTGTATAGTAAGGAAAAATAATTTACAAATGACACTAAATCGTTAACCATTTACTCATGTATTAAAATATTGTCATGTTGAAATAGTTACCTCAATGTGAGTTGTTGTCGCTGAAGGTATGATAAAATATTGTACATCGGACGGTGTTGGTGCATGAGCCTCTGGACTATTCTCTTCATCATCAGTGGAAACGTCTTCCCCCTCGTGCCCTTTTTGTATCAACTACAAGTTTTAAAATCATTAAAAATATTAGCAATCTATATATGTGTATAGTAAGGAAAATTAATTTACAAATGACACTAAATTGTTAACCATTTACTTACCTATGTAAAATACCCAGTAAAGGTATCATCTGTTTGGATAGGACCAAAGCAAGCATGGATGCATACTGTGCATGGGTGGGGCTCTCGGTTGTGCTCATGATGTGCAGGTCTAGTGCCACTACTAGATGCTCCTCAACCACTGGAAGATGGTGGCTCTACCCCACCGGGAGGTGGTGGATTTTCCCCACCGAGAGGTGGTGGCTCTACTCCACCCATAGATGGTGGCTTTGATGGCCCTTCCTAGTACGTACCTTGAAGATACGCGCTATGGAAAACAACCGCATGTGACAACAGCAGGAATGACTCCTACGTCTCTGGGACCAACTGATGTGCAGGAAGCACATCTGGCCTGTGTAGCTTCCTACGAGGTGGAGCTACTGGGAAATTGGGATCTATGTACCTCGCATTGGGTCATTATTGAGGCATCCCCATCCCAATGCCCTGGTAGTCCAAGATATCAAGATAATTAACATGCTTCCCCAAAACAAATTATGCATACATCTTTCTCAGAAAATATAGAGGCATTTCCCTGTTGCTATGTGCTAGTTGATCAAACACCATGTACCATTGGTCCATCCAATTATCTATGAATGGTTGATATGTACACCACTCAATATAAATATGCCTTTTGTTTGCATTCAAGATTTCACCCGTCCATGGATATCTAAAAAGGGCAAACATATGTTGTTTTGTTATCGTCAACTTCTTAACTTCTTTGTAGCTAATTCCATCAGCATATTCTTACCTCTTTCTCTCTCTGTATGTAGCAATATCGTGCAGTGCACCATTAGACCCACTAAAGGTCTCTATCATTGCATCCAAATTGGATGCAAGCATATGGTTCCTGTCATCAACAATAGTTATTGAGGCTCGAATTTCTCTAAGCCTCCCGATTTCTCTTTGGATGTCTGAATGTGCATCCATAATTGTCACTGCAATTAAAAAAAAAAATCATTAGAAACATATACATGTGCTATAATGACATCTCTCAAAAATGAAAAATGTACAAACTTTGTGCAAGAACGAATACATTACAAACATAAATATCATCTCAAAATACTATAATAACAACTACATGTAAACCAAAGTGGAAGGTGAGGATCAACTACATGTAAATCGATTAATGATCGATGGTGGACAGCTCCTAATTCAATTATTATTGAAGGATCGAGACAATGGGGGCCTTAAAATCACTTTATGTATTTATGGAGCCGAGGTATTGGGGAAGATGTTATTCACTATACTCTACCTTCCAAAATTTCTCTTTTGTATCTAATTCATTTCATGCTCGTGGCCCTTTCCTTGCTCAGAATCTAGTGTATGATGAGGAAGATTTGGTGGTGGAAGGGGAAAGATTTTGAATGTGAGGGTTGATCTGCGCTTGTTACATGAAGTAAATCTCTTATCAGTTGCTAGGTATGAAGACCCAAAACGATCAATTGAGTGTCTTGGTGGTGAAGGAGGTCAAAAACGATGTGGTAGTTCATCTTAGCAACAAATTAAGCGGTGTGTCTGCAAAGGAGGGGAACCTAGTCCCTTGGGGTTTGGGGGATGATGTAAAATCCATCATGCCATTGATTTGGCTTCACAAGCATTCGTTGGAAATTTTTAGGTTAAGAGAATGTGTGGTAAAAAAATATAGGGTAGGTTATAGTCCGTAGTTCCTCCTCCTAGCCAAATGGTGGATGGTTTTTATTTTCCATTTTGCAATAGATGTGGGAAAAATATTGAAGAAAAGTTGGTGTTGGGATTCAAATCCCTTATTTCTTAGGTGGATGCAAAATTCATTAACGGGATTGATAATATGGAGGAATTGCCATATGTTAATTAACAATTTTTAAAAAATTTAGTTTTGGAATTTCATTTACATGGATTTTTAATTTAGGGAAACATAAAAATTTATATTTTTATTGATGAAAGGATTAATGTTTGGATGCCTACCTTTCCAATATTCCTTGCAAGATGAAATCACCCTCCTTGTTCTTCAAATTTTCCCTCCCTTCACTTCTCCAAGGTGTTTTTTGGAATCTCTCATTGCTCGAGCGTTCTGGTTTTCCGTGAACAAACAGTGGCCACAGTCCACAGACTGTTTTTTATTTTTGTTATATTAACAAAAAAACGCGCGCGTTATTGAATCCTATCCTACATGTTAACTGACATGGCAGGCTCGGAGCCCGCCCATGCCTAATTCTACGAAACCCACACACTTTTTCGTTTTACTGAATTCTTGCGCGTTTTGCGAATGCACGATTGCACCTAAAAGGTCCCTCAACTTCGTGCGAGGGCCCCTATTATAACAATTACTATATAAAAAGTAAAAAAAGAAATTTATACAAAAATCAAAATCCTTTACATAATATGAAGAGATAAGAGATATGATATGATATCTCTCCTTGCTTAATAAATTTATTTATATGAATAGTAAGAATTATTTAAGTTGTTTTTATTTTATGGTTATTAACAAAGCTTATGGAATTATGTTCGAGGTAAAAAATTTCAATTAGCGAAATCAACTTATGGAGTTCAGTTGTTTTTTTCTTAAATATTTTTTCTTTTCTAGTTATAAATAGAAAAATCGTCAATTAGCTTTTCTTTTCTGGTTATAAATAGGAAAATCTTCAATGAGAAAAAGTTAATTTGTGTTTTGTTTATTTTGAACTTAGCATGCGCAGTCGATCGTCAATTAGATTTTCTTTTCTAGTTATAAATAGGAAAATAAAAAAATCATCAATTAGATTTTCTTTTCTCGTTATAGGGGAGGGATGCCAATACTTGAACACCACACGTGTCGCGACCCCCCACGCCACCTGGAGACCTCGGTATGTGTAAGTAGATGGGTGAGATGGCAGTGCCACCTCTCGTGGTGGGTAGGAACTTTAATGCCCCCTTTTCTGTGCACTTTTCCACAGTCGTAGCACCCCTCTCCTGTGATGTGCTCACTGTCCCGTGTTATTTTTCTTGGGGACGGTGTGTGGTCGCTTGGCTACCCCTGAACTTGTGCTCTGCTCCTTCTGCTATGGTCCTTGGTTGTTGTGGTTGTGCCTCCCTTATGGTTGGAAGGTGGTTTTGCCTGGTTCTTGGGGGGTTTACCAGTTCTCTTGCGGTGGTTTATTGCTTGTCGTTTCATGGAGTGTTGCCCCATGCTCATGGTGCACCAGTGGTTGGTGATTCCTTCTGCATTGCACCCTATGGTAGATTTAAGTCGGTTCGGTGGTGGAGATGGAAGTTTCGTGCTCCAATGGGTTTTCATGAGGCCAATGTCGCTTCTTGCGTGTTCTCTTTGTGAATTTATGGGGTTTCATGAGGTAAATTTCTGTAGTTCTCTCTGTGAATTTATGCGGTTTCATGAGGTAAATTTATGTGGTTTTCTCTACGAATTTATGTGGTTTCATGGTTTTCCACCTGTTTGACCCCCCAGTGGGTTTTACAGGTTAAATTCGGTGAGGTCTTGGGGATGCATACTATGTTGCAGTGGCGTTTGTGCATGGCGGTGGCTTCATGTAGTTTACGACGAGGTGCTCGAGTTGCAGTGGTGTTTGTGCATGGCAGTGGCTTCGTGGGTTGCAGTGGCGTTTGGGCATGGAGGTGGCTTCGTGGTTGGCTCACTGGTAGTAATTTTACCTGCCAGCTATAACTCTGATTGTGTTTTTCAACACTTTCAATCTACTGGGAAATGTGGGGACCTTTTTTGGTATTTTTTAGGTGGGTTATGTTGCATTTCTGATGTTGTTTGCTATACCGGTCACTGTGTTTCTTAGAACATTCTCTTTACCCATATTTGTAGTCCATTTATTTTCATTCTTATGTGAATTTTGGTGCTTTTTTTAGAACTGTCTTATAAGGGTTTTGGTGCATTTCTCATAATGGTTGAATGAGTCTTTTGGTGCATTTATCTCAACTGTTGCAGTAGGGTTTTGCTGCATTTCTCATAACATAACTGTTGAAATGTTGAATGATGGTTTTTGTGCATTTCTCAGAACATAACTGTTTTTTTAGGGTTTTAGTGCATTTCTCACAATTGTTCTTTGAGGACTTTGGTGCATTTCTCAAAACATAACTGTTCTTTGAGGTTTTTGGTCTATTTCCCATAACTGTTCTTTGAGGGTTTTGGTGCATTTCTCATAACTGTTGCATAATGTAAGTTTGAATTGTGGAAAAGAAATTCAAGGGTTTTAGGATTGTATCCAAATGCTATTTTTTTTCTTATTCAATGTTATGCATTCATGGAAAAATTGTTGTTGAAATGTCTATTTATGGCACATTACAGAGTTCTGTGTTATGCATTCATGGAAAAATTGTTGTTGAAATGTATATTTATGGTACATTACAGAGTTTTGTGTTATGCATTCATGGAAAATTTGTTGTTAAATGTCTATTTATGGCACATTACAGAGTTCTGTTTAAATTTCATTTTACATGAAAATTTTATGGGTTGAATATTTGAAAATAGTATTCATAGTCTATCCTTATAATTGAATGTTTTACATGTTTTGCATGAGACAAGCAAATGCCAATAATAACTAATAACCCATAACTAGTATATTAAACCGTATCATAAACCCCTGATTACAATGAGGCAAACAATAGGGAACGCTATGACCTAGGATTGTATCCAAAATGGACATGTTACAAACAACAAAGTCGGTCATTACAAAATCCACATCGCAATGTGGTCAGAACAAAAATTATGATACCCCTATGCTTGATGTCCTCCAAGATATTCACTTCCCAATCTTGTTGAGTTTCCTGCTTGAGCCAAGTTGGTTGGCCTACCTAACAATGGTTGATTAGGTTGTGGCTGATTACCTCCATATGATATCCAATTTTCTTCTTGTAGCCATGGAGGAATTGAGTAGCCACAGTTCACACTTGTGCTACTAACCCTTGCATTAAGTGGAACCTCCGATAATCATACATATGATTGACACCTGCACTAGTAGGAATATGTAAAGTGGGCATGCACACTTTTTGATAGCAGGGGACTTGGATGTTTAGGAGGTCTTGGAAACATGGTGTATTATCTGCAATATGTTCCAATGTGTTTGGCATCATCTTTCTTTCCTTGACTATGTTTGCATCAATGTCAACCCTTTCTGCCATTCCTTGTTCTTTTTTAAGCAATTGTTGAGCCTTTCTCAATTCCTTTTCCTCCCTTACCAACTATTTTTGATGGTCCTTTTCTTGTCTTAATTTCTCTCTCTCAAGCCTTTCCTGTGCTCTAATTTATGTTGCAGCAATCCTTGTTTCCTTCTATTCTTTGGCTAAATCCTTCTTTTTTTGTTTTAAATCTTGAATTTCAATTTTCTTTTGTTCGGAATCAACTAATAGTTTTATATAGTATTCTGAGGTGAGTAACTATGAACTTCAGCATAGACGAAGATTGTTTGTTGTTCCTTTCCTTCCCTTCATTGAGCCTCTCTCTACCGGTATCTTTAGGAACCGACCAAGTAATTGCCCCTTTGTTGACACTTGTTTATCCTTGCTTGACACTTGCCTTTCAATATTTGGGTCAATATTTTGGACATCTAATTGAGCTATATTATCCTCTTCAGCTGGAACCTCATTATGTACAGTATCTTCTTCCATATTTCCATTGTCCACAAAATAATGAACAATTTCATCGTTCAATTATGTTGGTTGTGAAGGCATGTTCATGATTTCTTCATTGGTTTTTGAGACAATATGTTTGTCCATATTCATCACGGCTTCTGCTAGCCATGATGGTGGGGTTACCTTACGTGGAAAATTAAATCGTCCATTGTTTCTTCCTAGAGCATGATCACCTACAACTATATTCATATCAACGTTGTCATTTTCAACTACATTCTCATTGACATTTGCATGATCAACAGATTCATTAAGAATATCACATGAAGAAGTTGCAAGTGTTTCAGTTGGTCTAAAAACCTCCATGTTATTGTCAATTGGTTCATTAGTATACTGTGTTTCACTTACATGTTCATCATCATCACCATAGAAGGGTCCTCCTTGAGAGAGGGATATCATATTATCAGCAGCAACAACGTCTTCCTCTACTTCCACATCTTCTCTTTGCCATCAACATGTGCTTGGACATCCCCTTCTTCTTGACCATATTCAGGATTGAAGAGGATATTTGTATATTAAAGAGCCGGGCTGTTTGGATCACTCAGGGTGATTGTAACACTAATTTTTTTCACTCCTATGCTAATATGAGGTGGAAAAATAATGCTATTTGGGATATTGAAGGCCAGGAGGGAAAAAAGGTTTATTCTTAGTCTGATATAGAACAGGTGGCGACAGAATATTTTAGGACACTCTTTAATAAAACCACTACTAATAATCTAACTGCTCAGATGGAAATCCTACCAAGTATGCCTTGTTTATTTTCGAAGGAGGAAAGAACTATTGTTGGAAGTCTAGTTACGCTAGCTGAGATAGAAGATGTCCTAAAATATTGCCAAGGACAAAAGTCATGGTCCCGATGGATGGATGGTGGAATTTTATATTCAATTCTTTGACCTACTTGGAACATAGATGGTCAGGTTGGTGGAGGAGTCTTAGCTATCTGGTAAGGTTTCTAGGGGATGTAATGCTAACTTTATTACACTTGTTCCTAATACTTCGGATCCTACCTCTTTTATAGACTACCGACCCATATCACTATGTAATTTATTTTACAAGGTTATTTCCAAAGTGATTGCGAATCATTTGAAAGCAGGTCTATCCAGGGGTATCTCCAAAGAATAGTTTGGATTCTTGCATCAGTGCTTGATATTTGATGTGATTGGGACAACACAAGAGACCATGCATTCAACCAAATCCAACAAGGGCTCTTCCATTATTCTTAAGCTTGACCTAGTTAAAGCATATGATTTGGTCGATCAGTCATTCCTTAGGATCCTATTACTAAATGCGGGTTTAAATTTTGAAGTTACTCATTGGATGCTTGGATGTGTATCCTCTGCTAATTATGTTATTCTCATCAGTGGTTGTCCCACTTCATTTTTTTCAGGGGACTCGAGGACTTCACCAGGGGTGTCCTCTTTCTCCCCTCTTATTTCAGCTTGTGATTAAAGGATTGAGCAGGATCCTAAATTGGGGGAAGAGTGAAGGAAATATATCGGGGATTTAAATATCTAAAAATCACTATGTCACTCACCTACTATTTGTGGATGAAATTCTACTAATTGACATTGGTAAGATCGAGGAGTGGCACCATTTCAAAGAACTAATAGATCTTTTATGCTTAGCCTCCAGAATGATGATCAGTGTACCTAAGTCTTGTCTATATCATTTAAATCCGGAGGAAGAGACTTGTGTTCAGATTCACACATTGTTCCCTTTATATTTCTAGGCGATTGATGGAGATATGAAGTACCTGGGATATTTTCTTAAGCCGAATGATTATCATCCTACTAAGTTGGCACTGGCTAATTAAGAAGTTTGAAAAAAATATCAATACTTGGTACAATTGAAAATTATCAATGGGGGATCACCTTGTGCTACTGAAGTCGATACTTTCCAAACTACTAGTTCATTGGTTAACTCTAGCGAAAGGTTTGGTTAGCATATTGCATTAGATTCAACGGTATTCTTTCAATTTCTTGTGGCCTTCTCTGCAAGACAAGAAGGGTCCACATTTGGTGGCATGGAATAAAATTTCATTACCGAATTTTTCTGGTGGATGGGGTATTCGAAATGTTTTTTGGATCTATCAAGCACTACACCTTAAGAGCCTTTAGCGAGATCTTACCCACTCTGGTCTGTGGGGTTTGATCGTGAGAGGCAAATATCTTAAAGAACTGTTTGTTATTGATTGGATCAGGTAGCCACAAAAACAAATAGTGGGTGTATTGAACATGTGGCGTGCACTAGGTTATTTGGACACAAAATTCGATGGCCAAAAGGTTAGATTTTCTACATCCTGTGGTCGACTATCCGACAACCTACATTTTTTTTTAACGTCGGTCCAAATTCAGATGCAATCTGAAGGCTTGGACATCATCGGATATTCGATGCCCACAGACCATTGAATATCCTACTACATGGAAGTCAGATATATGACTTGTGTCATTTCACATGACGTCGGATATCCGACACTTCTTACAAATGTAACTAGATGAAATGCGACGTCAAATTCCGTTAGAGCTATGGAAAATACGTCGGATTTATTCATTGTGTGGGTCGGTTATCTGACGCCCCTTTCAAATGGAACTAGCTTCAATTCGACGTCAGATGTCGTCAGAGCTATGGGAAAGATGTCGGATTTATTCGATGTGGTATTCGGATATCCGACACCTCTTACAAATGGAACTGGTTGAATCCGACGTCAGATGCCGTCGGAGCTATGGCAAAGACGTCAGATTTCTTTAATGTGGCGATTGGCTATCCAACGCCTCTTACAAATGGAACTGGCTGAATCCAATGTCAAATGTCGTCGGAGCTATGGAAAAGACGTCGGATTTCTTCAATGTGGTGGTCGGATATCCGACGCCTCTTAGAAAAGGAACTGGTTGAATCCGACGTCATATGCTGTCGGAGCTATGGAAAAAACGTCGGTTGTCTTAAGTGTTGTCATCGATTATCCGACTACATTATGAAATTTAAAAAAAAACATTATTATTTGGAAGGTGATGCCCTCGAGGAAGTTCATATGATATGGAGAATAGTTGAATCAAATGAAATAAAAACAACTTGATGTTTGTAGGATTTTATTTTATGAATTTACTAGATATAATTGACAAGTATGAGTTCAAGAAATATGGCACAATGAAGAATGCTGAAGGAGATAGTGGACAAACTTGGGATTGCTAGAAGTTATCGATGCAAGGAATACATGGTTAAATTGAATATTACACATCTCTGAGTGCCCAGCATGCTATAACAAAATTGGAGAAGGTCAAATCAGTTTTCGGTAAGGATAAAGTGGACAAGCTCGAGCTTGATACTCTTGGAAAAAGGATGCTTCAGTGAAGCAATGTACTGGATATTGTTGAAGATAATATCCTTTCAGCTTGATTTGACAAGAAGTATAACTGAGAAATGATATGATTGATATAAGGGGGAGTTTGGAATGATGATGCAAGCTTACCTTTTATGAATTTACTAGATAGAACCTTGTTGAAGTTTGAAAAAACCAACATCAAAATGTTGATGAAGATGGCAAGGTACAAGGATAATTTACAAGACACAATATCAAGATCAGTCAATAGGCAGAGTAGTTGAAGCAATGAAATTTTACTTCATATGCTCCAACTACTCCCCCTATCATATGAACCTCTCCCGCTGTATCCAAGTCTTACCTTGATTTCAAGAGGCGGCTGTCAAGTCGAACTGTCATAATGCATCGTTTCATATATATTTGGTTTTCTCAAAACTCTAGAATGAACTAAGGAAATACCATGAATCGTCATCATTGCCAGTATGAAACTCTAGACCACTAGAAACACTCCTCGGACGGCATGCATGGGTCATGCTGAATCGAGAAACTAATTGAGGGAAAGCGCAGTGGGAATTTGAGACTGTTGCATAGTGAAATGCATGCATAATGAATCAAGCTTGAAGGTGGTAGCCCGTCATCTCCCACTATGAAATGCATGCATAATGAATCAAGCTACTTGAAGGTGGTCTCCCATTGTCAGCTGCACTTCAAGCTTGAAGGTGGTAGCCTTGGGACTAGACATAGGTCGTAGGTTCTAATCTCCTCAATTCAATTCATACCCTATTATTTTTTCGATGCAAATTATATGTTTTCTTTAATTTCTTGTTTTCTTTAATTCCCTAGCGTAAGAGGAGCCATTATGGGAAAGTTGCAGCCCTAAAAAATGATGAACATTGACAACAAGTAGCATGTTTCTAATTGTTGTTGGTATATGCTAGATTAGATGCAAATATCATGCTTCAGAAGCTAGGCTTCAATGGTAAATAGACCATTTTGGAAGGGTTTAATGTGAGGTTAAGGATATTGATTCCAAGGAAATTAAAGAGAAGGTTAAGGATATTGATTCCAGTGCATCATTTACTCAGCCTTTGAAGTTGTGGAAACTCGAAATTGGTTATGATGAGCAACCAAACATCACAACAAGCTCCAAGAAATTGTCAAAATTTAGATGACACGCAAGTGGGTTGTAGAAAGCCAACATCGTAGCCATTCATTGAGCTCCTCTCTATTTCGAGAATAATTTAATATTATCTACTGAACAGGGCCAACCACGTGAAGGTGGAAGCTCTTATGGACCCTCCCCCCCCCCCTCACATCACTCTCAATTCCCCATACCCAATGCATGTATTTGAAAAAAACAAATATGTGCAAATTCATCCATATTTCATCATGAACTTTCATCTACCATTCATTCAATAAAGCCTAACATTCCTTAAACCATCGTTTCATTCAGTCAACACATTCATACAATAAAAGATAATATTCAATAAACCATTCATTCATTTAGTCAACACATTCATTTAATAAAAATTGACATTCAATAAAGGTAGCAGTTTACTACACTGAATCATTAAACCATTAAACCATTCATTCATTCATTAGGCCAAAAATCATGGACGATATATTGTTATAAAAAATAATTAGACGACATTTTTCCAGTCACTGCTTTTTAGTTTTTCTTCTCTTTAGTGGTAAATAATCTCTAAGAGGAGCATCTACATCTGGAATTTCTCTTCCAGTTCTTGGTTCTTCATCAAGCGCTTGTGGTGATGTCTGCATCCTAGAGTGATGATCTAGACGTGGATTTTGTGGCAAGGGGTTCATATTTGCTGCAACAATGTGAAAATGTTACATCGTTGTATTTTGTTATTGTAATGACAAGTATTTCATTTTTAAAAAAAATTACAAAGGTGTTTTTATACCTGGTGTGGCCACATCATGTAGTTCATGTTCTTGTCCAGGCTCAACCTATACAGTTTCACCCTTTACATGCTCTACAATTGAAATATAGTGAACTACAATTAATGTTCGGCATTTGCAATGCTATACATAAAATTGTAGCATATGAATAAATTCATTACCAGGATTCTAAGCATGATATTCAATTTGTTGTTGTCCCTCCTCGACATTAGGGGGATCATTTCTTTCCTGCTCAAAACAAAGTCAATATTTTTTGTCAAGTATTTATAACGAATAGATTACACAAGCGGTTAATCCTCAATAAAGTATATAGATTCTATTTACCTGTGCACCGGATGGATTGGTACCAGAAGACTGTGTTTGGCCAGACAAGCTTTTTTGGCGTTCAACAACAGCTCCAAAGCCTTGCTTGAAGCCAAGCTTCATGTCTTCCTCAGTGGCATGTTCATTGAATCATTCGGCCTGCATATTTGCATAACGTCGTTAATTAACATTTTCTGGTGCAATAAAACAAAAAATAATTTGCAATTTATTATTTGTATGCATTACTGGTTTTTCGAAACTTACAATTCGTGCCGCCAAATTCGAATAACCACTAGGCCCAAGCTTTTGCTGACCTATTTTTTCCAGTCTTTCCTTTGTGGCCTTTGATGTGTCTGGAAGCCTATGCAAGTGTTGAAGTACGTTAGATGTTCCAAGTTCGATATAGAAATCAATAATAATAATGTTTAGAATTACATTGCGGAAAGTATTGCATACCTCCCTATGCCTGGTGTTATCTTTCCTTCTCTTCTCTGAGCCCTCTCCCTTCCATCCTCCACTAGAGATCTCCACTCCATTGGTGGAATCATTGGAGGGTGCTCATACCTAGGGTTTTTTTCCAGGTGGGTCCTATATTGGTCTCAAACAACCTTGATATGTTGTCCAGCCTTTTTCATGACCTTGGCTTTATTAAAGGTCTTGTCACTGAACAGGCCAACCAACCGATTAGTGAGTTCATATTTTAAACATTTCCATTGTTTATCCCACCTTTCTCGGATGATGGGCCCGAAGATCTCCAAGCACGTGTCATTCATTTGTTTATAGAAAACATCATTTCCTACAAAATTTAATTTTTTCCAACAATTTGTCTATCATCTTAAACGAGTTTGTGTCTTCACCGATTATGTCAAAATCTTTAAGCATCTCAGCCACTTCAAGATCTACTAAACATTCTTGTGATTTGGTTTCAAACAATGATTCACTGGGCTGCAACAAAAATATATAAAACACTACTGAGTTCTATCATGATAGATTCCTAAAATTATATTAACAAAACATATCTATGATCATGATAGATTCCTAAAATGACAACTAGGTTTAATTGGTGCTTGGACGATGGTGTCGTCTGATTCACAGCTGTGGACTTGCCCCGATCATCAGGCCCCTGCAAAAAAGAAGTAGAAAACATTATCACAACGAAACCAGTATACACACAAAAAATACATAACAAAATAAACATTATGCTACATATTATATTGGTACAATTCCAATGGATTATACTTGCAACCTAGAGGATCGTGATCCACTCCTCGGATCGATGCTCATAGGTGACTTGCCCCGATATGCTAATATATGGGAGCTACCCCTTACAGATACCTATATAAAAAACATACTGAAAGTGATCACCTAAACGAATCCAAAACTAATCATGAAAAAACACATCAATTAAAAACTATTATTAAGTATTATATTTTTACTATTACTTGCAGAACCGGACTGCATAAAAAACATAGAGAAAATTATGTAAACGAAATAATTAGATAACATTATAGGAATGAAACCAATATACTAATAATGAAAAAACAAAGGAAAAAAAAAACTATTTTTCTTATTATATTTGCACTATTACAAAGATGTATACCTAATCCCTCGAGGAATATGTACTCCTCCGACCATCTGTTGGTAGGGTTTTATCCCGATCACTAGCCTGCGAAGTAAATATGGAAAATTTAAACGAAATAAACTAACGAAAAAATCCTTAATATGTTAAATTCATTAATAAAAGGTTGGGTAAATTGTTATATGTACCACTCCCATAGTAACCTTTTTTGTATCTACTTGATTCAAATCATAATTAATAAGCAGCTCTTCCCCTGTAGATATTGATTTAATGGTAACTACAAAAGCATGGTTTCCTTCACGCCCCTCAAATTTGCAGTTTGGTTGATTAATTGTAGACCCTGGTTGTGTACTGTTTATAAACCCCGCAATATTCCCTGTGGCCTTTGGCCTTCTGTCCATGTACAACGTTTCTCCTTTATTTTGATTTTTGTCTTTCAACTGTAAATAGTTTGTTGACAATCCATAGCTATGCATACTTTTTGTAAATTGGACCAGGCACATCCAATCTGTGTAGCTGTAACAGGGTCCAACATACTCCATCAATTCTGTACATGTGTTGTAAGGGACCCTTATGCCATCCATGCTGAACAACCCGAAACCATGTATTGACGACGGTGATATTCGATATATCCTCTTGTTCACACAAAAATCTATGTTCGATTGAGGAAGCTCCTTGGGTACCCATTGTTTCACTAAATGTCTATACCTCAAGGGCACCTCGAGGTTGTCTTTTGTATCATCACTATAGGAACATGACCCCCCTCGACTGTGAAAAAATTCATTGTGTTTATCGAATGTTCTTCTGGTCTTTTGACATCTAGTTGATACAACTCTTCTAGACCTACTGGATGTCTCACTTTCCTCTAGCCTTCCTAAACTCCCCTCGCTCGAGGAAGACAGATCTGACAAATACCTGTTTGGTTCTACCTGCACCATGTGAAAAAAGTTTAGATACGACCACAAGGCATAGTGCCTCTTAAAAGGTGACGTATAGCGCCTTTTATAATGTTACTTGATCCTCATTCCCTTTCTCAACATGTATGCATTCAATCAATGAGGAAGACGATCACTTTATCTTTCTTATGAGTACAAATTCATGCAATTATGAGCTTTCTTTTATTGCTCCTTTGGGTCTTGACTCCCATATCAAACCATCCAACTATCAGCTTTGTCAGCATGGCCCTAAAGTCTCTCTCATCCCATCAGTTTGGGTTCATCAACTCGGTAGTTGAAGTCCAGTCACATTTAGTAAGATATTTATATCCAGCAATAATAATATAAAATAAAAATCACTAACCATTATGGAAAATGTCTAAAAGTTTTTATGACTTTTCAAAGTAAGATCTTTTAGGTGGTTAATAACTCTTCACAAATCTTCAAAAACAATATTTCATATAATGTTGTGGAACTTGTATAATCTTATTCAAGCATGGTCTTCTTAGATGACTGGAAGTAATTGAATCAAGCAAAAACGGAGCTGTAAACATGTAAGCTGTTTTGAAAAATGGTAGCTTTCAGTCATACTCCCAACTAATGCTTCCTTTGGACAATTACTTGTAATATTGACTTAGGGTATTTAATTCATAACATAGATTTTCAATCATATTGACACATAGAAAAATAGGGCTTTCTTTATATTATCATGACATAGTTACAAATACTTTCTTTTCAATCTTCATGACAACCTGAATGGACAGGCCCCACTCATAGCCAAATACTTTTGAGATATTTACAAATCATCGGAGTATGGGGGACCATATATTTCTCGAAAGACGTTGGATTCAGTGCACCATGCCTTTGAATAAATAGACCTTCGAACCACATGTCTATTATGATGCATGTGGACGTCTATGCAGGTTTTGACAAGCCATTGTTCTTTCTATTTAATGTAGTACCCAAGGATTTGATCCTCAATAATCTTTGTCTACAAAATATCTTTGACCTGTTCGAGAAATTCTCCAACTTCCCGTTTTAGATTATAGATAACGATCGGTTCTAATGCTGTCAAGTTGATGCCGAATGACTGCCACCAGTCTCTCATCCAATCAAGGACGTAGAATGCAGGATCCTCATAGATTTGTGGAATTTGAAGTCCAAACTTTAGCATGGTATAATATTTTCTATCTGTATTTTCTTTTATCAATAATTTCCACCATAATTTTTTATATTTTTCATAAGTGTGTGTGGTACTTGGAAACCAGAGACTAGCATCTTGATGTGGTCATGCTTCCAAAGAACGTATCCGGTTAATACAGTAGTATTATTGGTCTAGTTGTAGCCCAGGGTGACGTGTAGAGACCTCCGTCGAGATTAAGGTAAGATCATCGTAGAGGTTCGTTAACCAATTGCTTGTATCAGCTGCTTTTCTCAAGGAGTTATTGTAAATCATCTCTGGCACAATACGGGATCCCATAGGCATTCTCCTGAGTTCTGGCACTAGTCTAATAAAAGCATCAGATCCCTGTAAGTTAGCATCTAATACTTCAGTATTTCAGCTCAACTCCCACCTAAGTTTGCAGTCTTGCATATAATCCAACCACATCATATTATCATCAATTTTATAAATCTGATGTTTTCCATCGGTCCAAGCAAAGATTTCCATGTTTACTTGTGGGTTATTGGCCCACTGGATTCCGCTTTGACCTTCTACATTCACTTGCATTGAGCTTGCTTGCACCAGGCTTGCTTGTTTCAGGCTAGCTTGCTTCAAGATCGGTTGTTAAAAATTAACAGCATACTTCTGTGTCAAATATTATCTTGTTAAAAAGTCAGGAATGCTTTTTTCTTTCCCAAAAATGTGCTCATGAACCGTACCATTATAACATCAAAACAATGCTTGCCATCTTGCAAACTTTCCTTTTTCTATTTCAAATTTTATTGTGTTGTTTAGCCCAAATGGAAGACTGAAGCAATCTTTTCTAGTTATGATAAGGTCATAGTTCAACAAATAAAGTCATAGTTCTACTCAGTTTTCTGTCAGGACACTTACTCTCCAAGATAATTTTCCTCACAAGTTCAATCGAGGCCGAGTTCCACCACTCTTAAAATTCTTTACCAACAAATATAATTTGATTACCAACAATTTTCTCTGTCAGGACAAGTCTTAACTACTTAATTCAAATTATTTACCACGTATTTGATTACCAACAATCTTATTACTTAAGTATTATAACCAACACATATTTGATTACCTGGGTGTAGACGTTTCCTGTAATATACTCAGAAGAGTTACTTTCAGAAATGACTGTGCCTCTTAGAGGCCAGTCAACTCTAGGAACCAAGTGACCCTATTATAGGGTTAGTACAAACCAGAGAGAGAGATGACTGGGTTATGGTACGATCAATCAAAGAAAGTCAATGACAGTCAAAAGGCTCAGTACAATAACAATAAAATGAGCTGATAGCCAGTAGAATGAGGCCAAAGAGACTCACGGCCCCCAGTACATACAAGGACCAACCAAAGGGTCAAAAAATCAACCAGTAAGGTACAAGTAAAAAAGAAAAGAGTGGGTATAAATTAGACTCATAACCCTTGGGACCAAAACTAAATCAACCATTGTGGGGAAGGTACAAATATGGTCAAATATATATTGCAATAGCTCCTTGTAACTACCTGTTATTTGACATGCCAAAGAGATGGAAGGTCAAATAATTTCAAATATATGCAATAGCTCCTTGTAACTACCTCTTGTAACTCAAATAGGACCACCAAAAGGTATGATAGCAAGCAACCTTCCTAACTAAGGTCTAGAAAGTGGTACGAAGTGGGTATAAAGACTCATAAAAACTTGGACAAAGGGGGTGTACCTCAAATGTGGACAAACTACCATAGTACCCACAAGACCAAAAACATAAAAGGTGGTACAAATCAAAAGATATACCAATATGAGTAAAAGACCCAAAAGGTAAAAGGCAAGGTACCACAAAATATTATCGACAAAATGGAAGGACCATAAGACAATCAACCAAGGTGGGGTACAACCATTCATCTCTCTCTCAAATGTACCATTGTTCCATATAACCTGAAAGACCATCATCACAATAAATGGAAAAGTCCACACGGATGATGTGATCACGTGGTCCTCTAGACTACTTGTAAGGTCAAGCGTTAGTGGCTCCATCAAGGGGTTTTCAGTCCCTTAAGAAGACCATCTAACTCAACCATCTCGAAGACCTAGGAGAAGAGGACATCACACATCATCAGATAATTGGTAACCGACCGTGTAAGAACTCAAAACCCTTAAAGGAACCAAGTGTGCTGAAGGGGAGCTAGGAAAATACAAGGCTCGTAGGCCAAAAAAGAAAGCTCAAAAAACTGTACTGGGACCAGTGTCACAGTAAGCGAGCAGAAAAAAAAGTGGCCAGAATGCCAACAAGCAGCACTAAAAAGAAAAAGACCCTCTAAAACGGTGAAATAGCAAGCAAACTTCCTAACTAGGAGCTAGAGACCTCAACAAATCATATCATTCGCAAGGTGATGAAATCCAAGTCGAACAATACAAAATGAGAGACCAATAATGGAAGGATATCCCTCTACCAAAAGGGATCCTGGGTAAAAGAGCCCTAGAAGAAAAGTCACTAAGCTACCTCGTTCATGACACGTCGGAGAAGAAAATGGCACCTCTGTCTTATCACCCATGTATCACCTATACAGTAGAGTACAAGGAAGACAATGGATAGATGTCCTTTGGTGCTAAGTGGAGTGCGGAATTCCACAAATTCCATCCGGAACCTATCCTCACGGCTTGCCCCCGAAAAATGGGAGGACCTCTCCACAAACTGGTCGATGACCATGTCAATAAATACTAGAGGATTTTAGTACCCTAGAGGACAACAACTATGTCTCAGATTAAAATGACAAGGGGGAATTATTTGGATGCCTATCCCCGGTGTCCTACCTAACTACCAAATTCTTTTTATCCTCAAGCAACGTTAAAGTGTGTTGAGTTAATGAGTTAAATTTTAATGGTTGTATTACTCAGTCGGGTGATGGAAGTGCAACTCGTGGTGTGATGAATGACTCAAACCATGCAAATGCATATGAATAAAATAATCCTTTCATTTCAATGAATGCTAGCTAACGTAAGGAGAGAGTTCTTTCAAACTATAACTACTCTTTCAAATTAAATGAATCCAACAAGTGTTCAAGTTTATTCATGGGACCTCAAGGAGAGATTCAGATATACTCAAGTCATGCAAATGAATTCATCACATAAAACAAAGTGATAATAAATATAAGGAATTGTATATATCCATGTTCATAATTCTTTAGGCACACTTATAACATTCTTCAATCATTCATCACAAAAACATAGTGATAGTAGAAACAATAAACTGCATATAAATGTTCATGAGCTTAATAAAAAATAGTAACCACAACTGGGGAATATCATGATGCTAATATTGTTATATGATCTATCTCACATGGTTCTACTTCATAATGGGATGGGGCCAATTAATCTTACTTTCAAAACTCATATGGTGGCACCATGAAAGAATGTTAATTTTTCAGAATTTACTTCAATCTGATCTAGGATCTTAACTGAGAGAACAACATGTACAGCATATCTAGAGCATATCAATCATGAACACAATAATGCAAGCACACAAGAGACACAGAGTTTACTTGGGGAAAACCATAAAGGTGAAAAACCCCAATAACTTCCTCAGAGATAGATAGAGCAATGATACAACCCAAGCATAAGAGATAGACATCTCCTAGCAGCAACTTCTCCTTCTCCACAAGTGTGCCACTCTCCAAAAAGTGTGCGAGAGAATAGAATGATCAAATAGAGTGCCTCCCACACTCTATTTATACTTGACTTGACTTGCCTAATAACCTTTACTAGGTCAGCCTTAACTTAACCACATAACATAATGCTGACTATGACGACACCCATTAGGGTGGTCTAATAACCCTTTGACCCACATGGCTGACCCCCAATAGGGTGGTCTAATAATCCTTCGACCCACATGACTTATACAGGGCTGACCCCAACAAGGTGGTCTAATAACCCATCAAGTATAAGTTACGACACTTACAATATAAATGACGACACTTCCGTATAGAGGAATAATACCACCTCTATAGGAGTACATATATGAAATACATTCTGAAGTTACATATACATCAACACTCCCTCTTAACTAGGAAGCTATTTCTCGACACAGATCTTCTAGCACAAGTCTTCTTCTCTGGATCATCATCACTGGATAATCGTCATCGAGTCATTGTCATCGTCACTGCTGCTGCTATCTCAATCGATCTCACTAGTAGATTTGAACCCAAAATCCGACGAGCAAATCTGATGACCTCCGACGAAAAGGACTGTCTCGTCGGATTTTTCTTTCAAAATTACTTTTTTTTTGTTTTTTTTTTAAATTTCATGAGGTGTCCGTCGGAGATTCGACATCATTTTAAATATCTGACGAGGCCAGTAGGATATTCAACGGTGCCGGGAATATCCGATGCCTGGGATGTCAGATAAATGATGCCATTTCAAACCCGAAGAAGTTGGATATCCGACGGATATTTCCCAACGGTATCTAGGTTAGATTCGTTGGATATCCGACATCAGTTTGACTTTTTAACTTTTAAAATTTATAAATATCCAACCATTCCGACATGTTTGCCATACCAGTGACAGTTTGCGGATGTTTTTCTTGTTCGACGGACTGTTTTTCATTGTTTTTGTGATTCAAGTGAGCGAAGTACTGTGGAGATTCATTTTCTAAGATCGATAATCTTCATTTAAGCTCTTTACGAGAAAATGTCAACTAGCAATATTCCTGATCTAGATGAACAAAATCGGCAATTGCTTGCTAGATTGTGGGAAGGAGTCAAAAGAAGGGGTGATGGGAAATGCTATTGTCCATGTAGTCAATGTAGGGGCTTTAAGAGGAGAAGAATTTTGATCACAACAGCCACAAAACATTGTAGGGAACATGGGCATTCCAAGGGGGGACATGAATACCATCCATTTGTAAGTTTTGCATTATATATGTTTTTATTTTGATTGCTTTTGTAAATTTATGAATTATTATGATATTTCTTATTTTTTACGAACAATACAATTGGTCGTTGTTCTTTTCATCCCAACAGTACAAAATTTGTTAAATTTTTAATGTATCACATAAATTTTTACATTTTGTGTTTGAATTTCTTATATTAACTTTTATCTATTGATTGTTTCATGTAATTATAAAGGAAAGACATCCTACGGCATATCGTACGGATCAGCTAGTGCTTCTAGAACAAGTACGGGAGGAACATGGAGATATGAATATTAATGGAGAACAAGTTAATGATCACATTGAAGAAGATGATCATACTGATAACATAGTTGAAGATGATGTTACAAATACTTTGATCCATGATTCATTTAATGTTGGAATGGATGATAATGATGATCATGATGGTGATCATGAAAATGATGAAAATTTTGATGATATTCATGATATACCTCTTCTTGACAAGGCATACGAACCCCTTTATGACGGCTCCAAGACAAATCTTCTCTCTGCTATATTGTTGGTAATGAACTTGAAGGTTATGAATGGTCTTTCAAACATATCAATCACATGGATGTTAAGGTATGTAATATATTCCATCACAAAATATATATGATTGTCATGTATTTTTTTGTTAATTCATATATAAGTCAAATTATAACTACGGATGAAATTTGTTTCACTAATATTATTTCTATATTATATTAACTAGATTTTTATTTTAATTTGTTGTAGCATGATAGTTGAATATTTGTTACCACCGTCAAATATTTTACCTCACACATATCGAGATTTATCTGCCATCATGAAAGAAATTGGAATGCAGTATGAAGCAATTCATGCATGCCCCGATGATCATGTTCTTTATTACAACCAACATGAATTTGCAACAGAATGTCCTGAATGTCATATCAGTAGATATTGCACAGATCAAGTAACTAAAAAGGTGCCTCGCAAGGTTCTATGTTATATTCCCATTATTCCCCGTTTGCAACAACTGTTCTGGTGCAAAAACATAGCGTAGTTTATGGATTACCATGCACAAAACAGAAGTCAAGATGACATTATTCGGATGCCTGCAGATGGGTCTGCATTTAGAGATATGGAGGAAAAATGGCCTCACTTTAAATATGAACCTTGTAATCTTAGGATTTCTTTGGTAGCAGATGGTGTCAATCCTTTTGCAGAGTGAGATCTGTTTACTCGGTGTGGCCTACTTTTGTTATCAACAACAACATTCCTCAATGGTTGACAATAAAGAGGGAGCACATAATGTTGTCGATGATTATTCCAAGTACGAACATTGCATTTTTTTTTAATGCAGTGGTATATTCTCATTTGTCGTTTTTTGTCTCATAATGTTATATATATATATTTAAAGTTTTTCTATTGTGAAATATGGTTTATATATCTAAATGGTACGTCTCATAATTAGAATATTTATTTTATATGTTCAAATCAATCAGGTAAGTACCAAGTCAAAGATATGAATGTATATATCGAACCTCTTATTGACGAGCTTCTGAAGTTATGGAATGGCATCACTATGTATGACGTATCTAGACCAATACGACAAAGGCAATTCCAATTCCATGCAATGCAATGCTTGAATGGACAATACATGATGCCCCAGGGTTAACCCATTTCTGTGGTATGTAATTATAAGTTCCACTTTAGTTGCATTTAATTTTACGAACTACTAGTTAATATAATAAGCATGCATGTTTTTCTAAATAATCCAGTCATTTTCTATATAATTATAATAGACAATATTGATATTCCATCTTTTTATTTAGGTCTTCAGACAAAGGGGAAATTTGCATGTCTAGTTTGTGGTCCTAAGATCAAATCTCATCATTCAAAAAGCTTAGGAAAGGAGGTGTTTGATGAGTATAGGCACTTCCTCTCCAAGAATCACAGGTATCGCACTACCGAAAAACATATTTCCAATGGCAAGCAAGAGACTGCATTAAAACTAAAGAGAATGACACCTCAGCTATGGAAGTTGCAATATAATAGAAATCATCAAGGTACGTATAATCAATTATCGTATATGATCATAATGTATTTTATTATATTGTGTGCTATTTAGTGTAATTGACATTGATTTAATATTTAATTTCATCATTGTCGTTCATGTGATCATCATGAAGGCATTAATGGGCTTCCACGAGGAATGAAAAGTTATCCTAGACAATTTAGTAGGTTTCCCTACCATGAGCACCTACAAATTTCTCATCTATTTGATACAGTGCATATCATAAAGAATGTGATAGAAACATTATAGCGAATATTGGATGGAAGGAATGACAAAGAAAAAATTGTCAAAATTTGCAAAGACATTCAAGATAACAACCATGCAATGAAAGACTTCATTCAATTTCATAGCAACAGAGAGCAAATTAATATAAACTCACTTCCATGGATGTTAATGGACCAGCAAAGTAATTATGTAAAAGAAGTCATTCGAAAAATTAAATTTCCCACCGGATTTTTTGCGAACATGAAGAATATCATAACAAAGAAAGGTGACTTCGTGGGGGTGAAAACACACGATTGGAATGTCTTCATGAAGGTAATAATTATTATGGTTTGCATTTAATAATTATTTTTTTTCTTTTTCCAATGAATATGGTTGGTATTGTTGTTTGTCTAGTACTCTTTTTGGATATACTGAAACGATTTGTATATTATTGTTACAGTATGTTCTACCTCTCTCTATCCCGGACAACTTCGACAACAATGTCAAGCAAATAATATATAGTCTCGGGAAATACATGAGGTAAGTGGTGATTTTTCCATGTGCTTACTATTTGTTTAATTCAACATAGAACTTATTCTTTGATTTTCATTCTCTACTTCATGTTACATAATATAATGACTTTTTTCTTTAATCTCTTGATTGGGTTGTCATGTCACTTGTAGATGGTTGTCATCT